>QDHC01006764.1:447497-463080 GCA_013186455.1 Papilio dardanus tibullus | reverse complement strand
TATTAACAGGGTTCTTGCATGTTTCTACCATAACATTGTACTATTTTAGAACCTTGATGAGATGCGCCAACTTTTGTAACAACATGCCACGGTACCCTCCATACATTTTTTTTCACGGCAGAGTGACAAAGTTGATGAAAAGTTAAAATATTCGAAAATTTCAAGCAAACAGTTAAAGTAATTATTTTTTGTACTTAAACTACAGATATTTAGGTCCCTTTTTCAACTGCAATTATTAGCTATGTTACTAAGCTACCCATTACAAATAAAAAAGCATGGATATCTTTATAACTCAAGAGACAGTGGCTAATTGAGTGGGGTAAGGTATCAAAGTACAATTAAATTGAAAAAAGTTAACATAACTTTTAAACAAAAAGAGTTAGATTTTTTTTATTAATTTTCCCTATACAGGTACCGATTGGGTGATGCACTGGCACTGGCTTATCGTTGAATTTTGGGACACCCTGTATAATTTTATTTACGTCTTTAATAGCATTGAAATTTAGGCGAGTCCAGGTGACCGCTTGCTTATTTGATATTTTATAGTATGAAGGAAGTGTTTATGAAATGAGAAAAAGGTATAAAGTCAAACTTGGACAAGCGGGGCTCCGTTAATTGTCTCGCTTATGAAGGCAACTCGTCGGGACCAGAGAATGAATCGCTTACCTAGGTTTGACTAGTTATAAGATAACATTTTACAGAAAGTCTTCATTCACATAAAAATAAATACATCCAAATTGTATGTCATATGTTTCAAAATTATTTTACTAAGTATTTAAAATAACATTATTTCTAAAACTTTTGTTTATTTTATAATGTTATTAAAGTAGGAGAGCCGGTAGTGGCATTCATCACAATATTGTGTGCGGAGCGGAGGCCTAGAGCACCCAGAAGTAGAGCACGAAGACGAGCAGTATGACGGCCCCCGCCGTCACCTTCACCAGCATCGACTTGGTGTTGAGGTACGTCGCGTCCTTCTTGTATTTCTGTGACATCATCGACAGGTTCTGTGTCTTCGTGTCTAACTCTGCAAACATTATATAAGAGACAATAAGTAGCATATGGCCCTTTTTCTTATAAGAAAATGATGGGAAGGGGAAGTGGATTTGGCAGGGGAGAGGACGTATAGAAAGAGGATTAATCCTCTTGCTGTGTGTCTTGTCCTCTGAAGATTAAGGGTAGAGAATGCATCTGCGCTTAAAGATGTTTATGGGCAGCGGTCGTTTTGCTTTTTCAGCGAATCCACGTGGCTCATTGCTTGTTTGCCACTTTATAATTTAAAAAAACGTATTTTTCTAGTCAATGAATAAGTCTCTGCTCAGAACATAATTTTAGTGATAGTCGGGAAGGGAGGCAAGAGAACGGCAGATGACATTGAAGCGCTCTATGGGTTCATTAGGCTGAGTTCTCGATAGAAACAGAAGCTTCACTTTGTCGTTAGACGTTTTTATCACAAACTCGGTGTAATAAAGTGGTATTAGAGTGCAATGTTACCGGAGAGCACGGCGCCGCGCTGCAGCACATCATCGATGTTCTGCATCATGATGCGCTGCACGTCGCCCAGCTGGCCGCCGAGCTGCGCGGCCGCGCCCGGGCGCCGCGCGCGCGCCCCGCCCTCCGCGTACTGCTTGCGAGCGCGCTGCATCCACGTGTCGAACTCTATGAACGTGTACGGCCTCGTCACCGTGTTCACCTGCAATAACGACAATACAGAAAATTATGTCATTAAAAACATAAGAATTAACTCAATGGTAAATACAGTCGAAATTGGATAAGTGACAGTCCAAGAGACCGCAATAATTGTCTTGCTTATAGAGGTTTCTCTCTAATATGTTTATCTCGGTTATGGAGGTAGTTCATCAGGACCAGAGAATAACTCCCTCTTATAGAGGCTTCTTACTTATCTAGATTTGACTGTATTCAAAAATTATAATTAAGTGTACTATAAGAAAATCTTACTCTTTTTCCGTATTGGTGGAAGAATTCCTGTGCTATTTCCTCTAAGTAGCTGAAGGCGAGTCGTTTGCTATAGTTCCTCTCGCACAGCACCAGGTAGCAGATCTCATTCTCTATTAAATAGCTACAACAATATTACACCATCACTTACTATTATTGTTAAATACTTATTTGCTAATTTTTTTAATTGAAAAATATGATGAAATTTATGGATATTATATATATAGTTTATGATGCAATATTTATAGTTTATGATGATTATGATGCAATGTAAGGGGATGAATGTAAAGCGAAAGAAACAACTGAAAATAAAAAGCATTGCAACTCACTGAAAGAGGTAGGGCCCAGTTTCTATGGAGCAGCGAATTGGCGACTGGGGACCTAGTTTCCTAAACAGCATTTTAGCTTGATTTTGATACTCCAGTACATTACAGCCGCTCTGCGAAACGATGATAGCAAACCAAATTAAACGGAAATAAAAATAAAAAGGAAGGTGCGAGCATTGCCTTAGTTTAATATAACTTTAAACAGGTTACTTCAAGTAATATTTACTAGTGAAAGTAATTGTTTCGTAGTAGTAAATTATCTGTACCTGCTCATCTTCCTGCATTGTAGCTGCTAGCGGCAGGCCGTCCACGACCCTAGCGATCATTGTCATTAAAACCATTTTGTATTTAAATTAATGTCTCTCGATAAATATGTAAAACTTAGTCCAACTTATTCACTTTGCACGACTTTTTCTTTCTCATTATTAGGAAAATACGAAAACAAATCGTATTATTTTGTGACAGCTGCTATACACGTCAAAGCGATTTGACAGAGCAAGTGACAACAACACGTCAGCTGAACTGAACGAGGGGCAAGGGGGGGGAATGAATGTTTTGGACCACCGTTCAGAAACGTGAATAAAAATGTATAAAGTATTATTTTTTAACTAAAATATGTTTTTCATATTCAGATCGTACGTTTTTATTTGTATATTGTGAAAATAAATTCCAAATATATACCAAAAGATTTAGCGACCCGAAAGCATAAGTCAAACTAAATTATAACAGCTCACTAGCGCTCTTAAGAATGTATATTTTCTGACAGAACAATCTTGCAGCAGTCTTCCCTGGTTACCTGCTGCAGTTAGCAAGCTTTTGCTTTAACGGACTATGCAAATAAATAAACATTATTTAAGAAATTAGGGTACAATGGAAGGCTTTTCAGGCACCCAAGTCACCCATGAATCTGTAAAGGTGTTATTTCTCAATATATATTTTTTTATATAAGAAAAGTGGGCCAATGAGCAGCGGGAACACCAAGTTGATCATTGACCCATGGAAGTCTGTAATACCAGAGGAACCATAGATGCGTTATTTTCCAAACCCCATCCGCGTCATCGAATTTCATACACTAAGTAGTGTGCTATGAATTTATTTTCCTCCAGTAGTGTCATTAAATATTTACGTAGTTAATAGTTATACTTATTTAGGGGACTACGAAGTCCTCTCTCCTTCCTCATTCCTTTAAAGTAGCTACTGCATCATCGGATCAACTTTAATAATGACAGTGGTAGAGCCCGCTGTAAGATCTTCGCACAAATTGTCCGGATCGTCCGGTGAAATACCACGATTAAACAGAAGACAGTGGTGCCACTTTTCCTTCCTATCCTTTCCCTAAAGGGAAATGATGGGAGCAGGAAGTGGATTTTCCGGGGATGGGACGCATAGGGAGAGGAATTATCCTCTTGCTGTGCGTTCCTCCTCTGAAGATTAAGGGTAGGCAACGTATTTGCAATTGCAGATGTCTATAGGCAGCGGTCGCTTCGCTATTTCAGCGAGTCCAGGTAGTCGTTTACTCGTTTTCCACTTTATAATCTAAAAAAAATAATTGCGAAATAAAGTTTTGCACCGAAGTAGCTTTACGTACTAAAATATCAGTTGCTGTATTATTTCTTCAGCCTGGGGAGATGATAGCATTGACCGAGAAAAACTGTAACTCTTCCGGCATTTTTCTCGTCTTAAATGCGCCCATAAAATCTCTATTGATATAATTTGTTCTGCCTGCTGTCTGTGTAGTTACTTATTACTCATTATTGTTGATACTGGCAGTAACAAGTGAGGTGAGGTTTAAGAAAAAACGAGACGGTTGTATTTTATTGTGGATATTTTATTAACATTATGATCATGCATCAAATGTATGTGCTAACTCATTTACACTTATAACTAACTATACATAGAAACATAACTTAACTAGTGGGCAGAAAATACAGTATTTTGTTAAATTAATCGACTAAAATTAAAATTAGCAAATCGGACTTTAATCACGTAAATGTAAGAAGCAAATATAACGCATAACATCACCGAACATTTCTCTCAGAACGACAAAGAAATTATGTTTGCGACATGCGGCGACTCGCGCGTCGCCGCCTCGCGGACGTAAACTCTACAAACATCGACAACGATTTAAATATAAGAAAAGAGGACACTTTTATATAAACGACATAAAATCACTGGACAATTGTTAAGGAGCGAGAACGGGAATACAGAATGAAGTGTGGGCATCTTGTCTCCGCTGCCGCCGCGCCTCCCCCTACTGCCTATACCGAATTCACTAACCTTCTCATCGCTTTCGCGCAAGTAATTTTTCTTTTTCCTATCTAGCGACACCAAAAACAATGTTGCAAATGGGTCGTGAGGGTGTGCGCTTATTGGATTATAAATATGTGTAATGTATTTACAATTTTGGTGCAATCGACACAGCTCCGCCGCCCACCGCCCCGCGCCAATCGGCCGATTACGATTACAAATGAAATTTATGTTACTAAGACTAGGATCGATTAAATTAATTTCATTAACAATAATTTTTTCAAGGTGCTGTTAAAATTTACATTGAAAAATTTAAGTACATTATTAATTAGACTTTGATTTTTCAACAACATCAATTCGACTAAAATTATTTAAAAAAAATTTCGAGCATCTTTTTACATGCGTGCTCACACATCCCGCGCACCGCGCATCCCCCGGTAACTCGTTCGCAGTTCGATCTCATCGCAACTCGCCACTCGCCACTCGCACTCGCACTCGCACTCCTCACTACGCTACCTAGTCCCGCACATTCTGAGAGCGCTTCGCCGCCGTCTCCTGGTCCATTCATTATCTACTACACGTTTATTTAAAATTATTTTTATTTATATTACAATAAAATTTGTAACCTACCGAACGAAATTTCCTAGAAAGGAAAACCGAAGTCGGCGGCCGCGGGGCTCGCGCATCGGCCCGCTTTATAAATATTTCAATGTCTCACAAACAATTAACAATTTAAATCTATCAATTTTAGGACAATCTTTGATAAAATTGATTTAAATAAAATAGAAAGGCGAATGCGCGAGCCGCGCGAGGCCTTCGCTTCGATGACAGACAAATAAATAAGTTAAAACTATAGTTATATTTACAAAAGCATAAGAAAAAGAGCTGAAAGAAAGAGCCGTTGAGAAATCCTCCTACCTAATATAATATATGATTAAACTTCACTTTCATATGTAAATATATATTATGATAAATCACATGGAACGGGCACTGGATTCGTTCGAGCGGCCGGACATGAGATCCTCTAACGCACTGCCGGTCAATATTTTATAACCTGTATTTCGGTTGGATTGGTCTAATATATCATGTACATAGAACATACGCTCGTCCGTTTGTATCCTCGGTCCCACGTCTTAGCACCCATTATACTCTACACTCCTCCCCAAGGACTCACTAACCCTTTCAGTCGGCCACGAAGCGAGCGCCCGCCGTGCTCGTGTCCTATCTACTGTTACCGAGCCTTAAGTCCTAATAAATTGATATATTTCAGTTTTAAATATAAAAATATTGCATAATATGATAACATCGTGTAATTTTCTAGCGGCGCACTCGGGCCGCTCGCTTCGAGACCTGGCAATGGACGTTCGCTCCCTGCTACCTCGCCCCGGCGAGCCGCCTCACGCTCGCCGCCCTGCGCTCGCCGCACGCCGCCCTGCGCTCGCCGCACGCGGCACCGAGGCCTCTATTGTCGTGAAGTGAACGTGCTGCGGCTCAACGAGCTACTATCATCTATCTAGTTAAAGTATTATGATTCGTTAACATTGGACCACAAATCGTAATTAATTATTAATAATATTTATTCAGGTAACAAAAAATAGAGGTCTCGCGGCGACGTAGTGTCTGTTGTGCCGCAGGCGGCAAGTTTGCACAGTTCCTGATATGCAGAGAGGTTCAGTTCGTATATGAATATGGTAAATAATAATTTGTTTATATTGATATGTCGTAGCCGCGAGACCCCCGCGCCGCGGCTCCTAGCGTACAATTCAATAAAACAAATAAACTAGAACATGCCCTCTTAACACGGCTCACTTATAGTAAACATCTATTAATTATTATATAACACAATTAACGCACAAAAATCCATACCTTAATTATTAATTTATCAGTTTTCTAACAAAAAGTTGGCAGTAGGTTTCAGTACACGAGTAGAATCACAACTTAATTCCACGAACAGAGAACCCTAAAATAATATCATTCAAAATTCGGTTTCAATGAGACGAAGACTGGAAGTAAGGAAACAGAGGTCGCGTGCGTCGCGTCGGAGGCGCACCTCGCCTTTACATTGTACTTTACACTTTGTTGCGTCTGATGCGGACGAGGACAGTGAGAGGGCGCGATAGTGCTGCAAGTGCGCCCCCGACCGACCAACCCGACCAACTATATAAATATATACATGCATGCGATGGTACAAAGAGTGAGGTTTTCAATAGTAACAAGGTGTATATGCAGAGGCTAAAAGCACCAAAGAAGTGATACATAATCCATACAATACGAAACTTTTCATAATATAAACATTTTAGGTAAATATTTATTTAATATAAACTCTTATTTAGACTATAATATTAATCTTATTGCAAATCGTAAAAACTGTATCTATTATTTGAATAAATTGTATATTTATAATATGTATCAATATTTTTGCGTAGTTTTGAGGTAGGAAGTTCTGATTTCATACAAACAGTCGACCGAGGAAGTGTCCACCGACAATAAATATTCAATATATGTATAGAAATTTCATTACAAACATTTAAAAATTCGTTTAACATCATACAAAACTCACTCCAACCCCACATCACATATAACATCTAGCAAATTTAGTATTCCTTTCTCAAATTCCCCTAAAAATAGGTAATATATAAACATTTGAGCAATCAATTTCGTCTCTCTGTTGTATAAATATTAAATTCCATATAATAAAGATTATATTAGTACGATTTGAGAGTAACAATTATCTTAAGAACGATATTACAATAGAAGCGATCGGAGAACGTAACTCGCACGACGATTTGACAAATATAAAGTACATAAGTAGTTAGTGGAAAACTTAATGAAAGAGCGGAACTCCACACGACTCTACAATTAGTTACGTATGACAGAAAGTCCCGTCCACGATCAGAGATTCCCGAGGGCGCGGGAGGGCGCGCGAGGGCGCCGGTTGGGCGCGCGGCGCCTACGCCAGCGAACAGTCGATCTCGACGATGTCCTTGGGCACGTCGACGAACTGGTAGACGAGCCGCTGGCCGTCGACCTTGGCGAGGATGCCGCGCTGGTAGTAGTAGCGTAGCGCGCGGCCCATGGTCTCGTAGTTCATGTCGGGCTTGTTCTTGTGCAGGCCCCAGAGGCGCGACACAGCCTTCGAGTCCACCAGCTTGAAGACGCCTTTCTCGCGGTTGGTCCACTTGATGTAACGCGGGCAGTACTCGCGGTCCTGCAGCAGCTTCAGCAGGAACTCCCACAGGTATGTGGTGGAGCCCTCGCGGCTCTTGCGCTTGACGCCGGGCGCGGGCGGCGCGTCGCTGCGCGGCCTCTTCTTCGGCTTCAGCTTATTGTGGTGGTGGTGCCGCTGGTAGTCGCCGAAGTCGAACACGGAGTAGGGCAGCTCCTCGTGCGCCAGCGGCGGCGGCGCGGGCGCGGCGAAGTGGTGCCCGCCGCCGCCCGCCGCCCCGCCTCCGTACCCGTAGCCGTACGCCTCGCGCTCGTTCACAGCGCCCACTGCAATACAACACAGAAAATGTTAATCTACACATTTCAAATCAGGTCATCAAGATAATAGTTATTATGGAAAATGTTGTGCAGCGTTATGCTATTAGTTATAGAGTTGAGTCGGACGAGACGAACAATAGCCTAATTTAAATGTGTCGGGTGAAGGCGCCTCAACATTGTGTGTTCACAAGCACGCCGCTAAACAATTGTGGGAGCCGCGCGGCTCACAGCACGCCGTCGCCTCCGCCGCTGGGAGAAGCGGCCCACAATCTATATTTTTAAACTAAGCATCGAGTGTTTTGTAAATAAGATTTGGCAGGTTTATGAGGGTCGCCGTTCGTAGTTCTATTAGTTAGGTAGCGATTAGTGAATGTGCAACTCAAAGCAGGATGCTACGAGTAGCACGGGCACACCTGTTCTATCACAAAACATATCTTAACATTTTACAAACACAAAAATTGGGTAATCATGATTTCCTCCCTGTCCTGTCCCATATATGTATTGTACCAATTATGTTTAGTAGATGGGAATATAACCCAGGTTGAAGCTAGGCTTGTACTCGTATAGTCCAAGTTCAGTATTCACGTGTCTAAAGACGCTGGTTGATAAATGGGACAAATAAAAATTAATTATACTGAAGCACATTACATAAAAAAGATAAATAAATAAATGCACTTACGACTATGCTTTTTTTTTATTTATTCCTTCCGTATAAAAAAATACGATTACAATGTTAAATGTAATATTAACATCGACATTACATATTTACGTGTAATTAGCTATCAATGTAATAATAACATCCTGCATGTCGTTTGTAAATGTAGATCGAGCACGTTCTAGAAGATAGCGAGGACGTGTCGTAATAATTAAATTGACGTGAATCAAACGCAAGTTAAAAAATCACCTAAGCTTTGATAAGAACTAGTTGAAATAGATAAAGTCGACTAGATTGCGTCAAGCGAGGCCCGGCACCTCGCCGCCTCGCCTTGACCCCAATGCTCGCCACTCGACAGCCCGCCGCACCGCTGCCACACCGCTGCCCAGTCACGGATATGTTTACCTCTACCATATGCTACCACTTTTATTAAATCTTTAAAAGTTGAGACTATGTTTTATTTAATCCCACATTTCATAAAACTGAACTACTCCAAACCCAATTCAATAGTGATTAATTTCAATATTTATTATCAGAATCTGCATTAGCTGACAGGTAATTTTAAATACGTAAGTAATATTTAGTGGGACGTAGATATCATTGGCATTATTCACGTGTTATACAATCTGTGCAGAGGTTTGGCTACGCACAACGTATGTATTAATAGCGGCGCTGTAAACAGCTCGCCATGGACGCGGCCGCCATTTTCTTTCTAATATTATCTAAGTCGCGTATTTTCGCGCGGCTTATCGGCGGTCGTTGACCCCGGCGCACGTGTGCCCGCGCCCGCGCCGGCGCCTCTGCCGATGTTGTCTCCGCACATGTTTTGACAAACATCTTGTTACTGATTCATATTATTTATTCGATTTTATTCCGTAGTACAAGAAGGTAATGCTTTTCCGACGCCCGTCAGACTGCGATCTAAACAAAACGTTTGGCCCGGTGTGGAGAATTGTATTTCTAATTGTCGGGTATATTCGCATTTGAAATCAACTAGTTTGAGTAAAACAATTTGTATAATTTGTTGATTGTTTCCAATAAAAACGCATAGCTTCATATTATGTCCCTACTTCATAAAAGTATTAAAATAGCACAAGTTATCAATACAAGATGTTTTCAAGATAAGATTATTATTTTGGAGAAAGGAAATACGTCTTGACATTTATTTTGATACAAATCAACATAATTACACAAATATCAAGTTTTAGATATTTTTAAATAGATATTTAGAGCGAAAGAAGAATTTTAAAGCAACTCTTACGTTTGTTTCTGTTAGATATATAGAATGTTCGTGCACAGAGAAGCATTGAGAATATTTGCAATTTCCCTCAACCGTTCTGTCGGCGTGTATTTCCTCGCGGCAACTGGCAACACTTGATTCAGTCAGATTTCGACTGCCTTAACAAATTAAAAAAAAAAACAGATTTCGACACAACTGTAATTTCGCGAACGAATGAATCATTTCCGGTTACTCGATCAATATACCTACATACAATTTTATAAAGTATTAAATTAGCAAAGTTAATCCTTCATCGTATAATTGTCAGACATTTAACGTTCATTCAAAAATATTTTTTCTTTCTGTGTAATTTGCCGTAACAAGAGTGTATACACTGTCATCTTTCATTTCAGGACATCTGTCCAATTTCGAGGCTAGGGTCCGAATAGGACTTTAATTCGGTGTTAACCCAAACGCAGTGGTTACTCAGCGCGGGAGATCACACGGGTATTTTATTTACATTTGAAAATAAATTTAGTTCTAACAAAATAATAAAAAATTTACACTTTTGTGTGTTCGGAATTAGACGTTGTCTAAATTAAAAATATAGTTGTCTCAATTTTTACTTTGTTAATCTCTACAAATAAATCCTATACAGAGGCCGAGTTGAGCTCGCAATAACTTACATTATTGCATTAATTGGTTTTATACGGTACAACTGCACCATTTAACAGTCAACTAATATATTGTTATTTTGTTAGTACATTTGAGTTGTGAGAAAGTATTGTATGCGTACGCGCATCGGTCACCGTGCACGGCGTACGGCGGAGTAACGGTCGCGCTCGGGCAGGCGAGTGTTTGCAGCGCTGGCGTCGACTCGGATCTGTTATTTACAATTTAATGAACCGTTCCTTGAACGCGCCACATAAAATCCCTCGCGCCTGGGAAGACGCTAACAAAACAGAGTAAAAAACTTGCATTTTATGCGCCGTCGTTTCTATTTTTAACCGGGTGGACGCATCCTACTGGTTTCGCTGCTGCAATATCAAGGTTACGCGCCCGCTTGTACTTCTAGAATGTCATCTCCAGTCGGCCGCTCCCGCTCCGCCGGCACCGCGCCGAAGTGGACCGTATTGTGTCGGCATAGCGGGCATAGTGCAGCGGCTCGGCTCCGGGATCGTTTTATTCCCGGATGCGAGTGTGCGAACCGCGCTCAGAGGCGCGGGTGCGCGGGCGGGCCGCGAGGGGGTAGGCAGGACCGGTCTCGCCGCGCATCCCGCGCTCGCAATAAATGGGTTACCCCACAAACCTCTTGCGATACAAACTGGTGTGCTGTTTTACTGCCTCTTATAGCGGCCACACGTAGCTCGGTGTGCGCCGTGCTCGCGCTGGGAGCGGCCGCGTGTGACCTGCCCACATGCACTACACTGTATAAACACGTTTGTGTCAGCGTATCGCATCTAACGCTCTAAACTGAATATGATAACAAAGTCTGAGTAACCGTAACATGGCGAAATCAAAGTAAGGTAATGGTTAAAATGTTGTTGAGGACGTTGTCGCCGCTTCTAATGACTTCCTCATTAGCAGGCTCAGTGCTACTCCGCTTCGTCGCTTTTTTGCCTTGTCCTGTGATAACGTTGAGGACTGTCGTTGATTTATTTAAAATATTTCTAGGTGCTGTAAGTGTACAGTGAAAATGCATCGAAGTAAAATTTTATAAATCTTCATGTTTTCCTTATTCAATGTATTTAGTATGTACAGCGATAATAACTTTCTTTTTATTGTTCAGGTAATGCAGGAAACGCTGTAATCGTGGCCGTATCTGTGACGCCGCGCTTTGCGAAATATTTTATCGCGATACGCGATGTCAGGGAGATAAGTTATCGGCCAGAACATTTCCTCAAAGCAACTGAAATGTGCACAAATTATACGAACAACAATACTTTTATCGGACGCCTGATATATTTTTTTGAAACGGAAGAGATAGCACAATCGCCGCTGCAAGTGTTGTCATACACGCCTCATACAAATAATGGAAATGTTTGTTGTAATTTTTACGATAACTAGCTGTGAAGATGTTATTTATCTACGGCTGCCACCGCTCGCCTCAACAAGTTGCCAAATTCCTTTGTATCCAACGCAGTCCACGTTTGACGATTGAACTCACTCTTTACATGTTTTTTGGAGAAAGTAATGAAGATAAATACTAGTCCCATCCTGTATCCGCACGTACTTTCATCCGTCTCAATTTAGTTTTGTGTAATGTCTTTACGAAAAGTAAAGGAACGTCGGGTTCGCGCGGCGCGACATCGTGCCGGCGGACGAATGCATAACTATCATAGTTTAATTGTGATTTGAAAACAATGCAATTTTTATTCAGAGTCATATCCTCTCGGAGGCACAATGGATTGGCGACGTCTTCGTCCTGCACGACCGGAAGGCGGCAGCGGAGCCCTGCGCCGTCTCTAGGGCTACCATTGCCGCGCGCCCTTACCTCAACCGACAAAAATTGTAATTTAGAATGACACGATCTATAAAACAGTCGGAGATATGTATGTACATAAATTGATCGAAGTCAAATTTAGCACGAATCCTGTATAATTTAGGTATAAAATAAATCATTCGGTTTTAGTCATATCTTGTATGATTTGTTATGGTAACCCTATCGTCGCGAACGTGTGTATGTCTGCGTGTGTGCGCGTGGAGTCGGTCGGCGCGGGGCGCGGGGCGCGGGCGCAGGCAATGACCAGGAAATGACGCCGCCGGTTGACCTTCACACAGCAGAGGCACACACACCAGCGCGCCGCCGCCAGCGCGGCCCGGCTGCGCCCGCGCATCCCTTCGCTCCCGGCTTCCGACACCGCGCACCACGATTTTGCATCAATGCGTCAATATGCACAAGAATATTTTCTTTCTAATGAGTGCGATTCGATTTGCGAATGTATTATTTTGTTTTACATATATGTACTTAAGCTGTAAATTAAAATAAACAAAATGCTTTTTTTGCAATTTATTATAATAGGAAGATTGCAAATCGCGGATTAAAGTATTGAATTAAGTATATTACTCAAAGCTCTTGCTTCAGCCTCATTCAGCTAATTGCATTCTTTTGGTTAGATGAAATCAAGCAAAAGTGATACATAAATAATAAAGTTGTATCTTAAAGCTATATTTTTAATACATTTCAATTTCTTGTCATGTTAAATATAAGTAATAGCGACTTAGTTATGTAACATTAACAATCGTTATCAAAAGCCGTAACAAATATCATCTTGTTTACTTCATTTCATGTTAAAAAATATCGTAATCAAAATGGCGCGCTTGTGAGGCGCGGCGAACTGGCGCTGCGTTAAGTAAGGTCAGCGCAGTTGCACCTTACGCAACGCGCACTGATAACGCCAGAGGGCGGCACTTGTTACGGACCCTTTTCAATAGCTTAGTGCACGAAATCATAATACGTTTTTAATACAGATGTATTTAAAATAATTAATAATGTAAAATTGTAGAAAAAAAAGATATGAACCTATAAGAAGCTGGCTGTTCTAGGTGCATTTGCCCGTGATATAAAAAAAACTAAGAATGCGCGCGGGCCGTCGAAATCGAATTTCGCTCGGCGACCGGTTCCCGGACCGTGGGCCACTTTCCTTGCATAATCTCTGTAATTGTTATCGTAATGTCCGCGATGCTGTTGCCCTCTGTAATATAACAAGGCATATTTGCTGGCCTTTTCATTTTCATTTCGGTAAAAATTGTCTAAGCTTTAAAACAAACTTCGTGATTCGCATTTAGGATTTTCCTTATATACATATATGTCGAATATGATGGAAATGTTGATGGTTTACTACATACATGATTGTATCTTTCATAAATGGCATGTTTATCCAACTTTAAATGTTAAATAAAGAAGATATTTATAATCAGTTTCGGCTATTCTTTTTTAACTATACATAGATTTGGTGCAGTTTACAAATCTAACCGCTTTACTGATTCTTCAACTAATATATCTGTGAGCCGACTCAATTAAACTGTCGGTTTGTATTTTTGGTACACTTTCCTTATTGTAATTATAGTTTTTGTGTTCAAATTGTGGAATATCAAGTCTGTGCGTTCCTCTTGACCCGATTGCATAATGTGGCCTGACATTACTCGCTTGTTGAAATATTCCTATCAAAATACGCGATACCGTCGCCGGCGGCGGCGCTGGTACCAATGAACGAATAACCCTGATAACTTTCAAATAAGCGGGAACATAGGTGTCCACAGACGAAGGCGGCGATAACCCGAGATAAGGCTATCGACAGCCTAAAACAATTTTTTATGCATGTGATATGGTAACAACGTGCCGGATGCATTTATCTGCGTGTTGTGCGAGGTCGCTTACTGTGCAGCTATTTGTTCAAGCCGGGCGGCGCGCGCGCAACACTGCCCATTGATATTGCGCGAGGTCAGGTTCAAGCCGTGCGCATGCGCCGCCGGACAAAGATGGTTCACAAGAACACTTGCTTCTACAGGACTTTACGAAACTCCGTCTTGGAAACTTCAAGAGGTATTTCTAACACGACTCAGAGACTCATTGTCCTAATTTATCCTGTATTGCCAGTGCAATATTTCTCGCTGCCGTCAGGACCAGTGCAGCTGTCAAACTGACATTAGGTTGCGCACATACGTGCTCCAATAACATTAAACCTATTACCGGTTCAGCCGACTTCCTTCGTACGTTCACTTTCGATTTGTACGCCTCGTTAAGTGTTGCCTCACATTCTGTGTCAAAATCTTGCATGTATTTTGCCTCATACTTTAGGAAATTGAACTTTAATTAAATTAAATTTGGTTATTAATTGATTTATGTATGTGGTATTGGAGTCCGAAGGACAACTGTAGGTATGTTTTGTCACTACATAACTGGTTTAAAGATTTAAACTTGTAAACTATAAATAAACGACTATACTAAGCATAAAACTAATCCTGTTTATCCTTGGTTTGTATATGTTGAAGCGATACGCTGTCCTACAAATATCTACCACTGGATGGATAATGCAAGAAAATGGCAACACCAACGTAACATATTAAATTGACATTATCAATTAGCGCGCGTAAATTGTAAGCGCGAAAGTATGTTGTTTGTCGTTTGTGTATTATCGAAAACTACTTTTACGACCTCAACCTGTATTGGGACGCGGCGAAGGTGATTCGGCAATGAGTTCGTGCACCCCGGCCGCCCCCCGCGCCCCGCGGCCCCGCGCCTTACGTAAACACATGTAACTAACTAAATGTCGTCTCTTTTTCAATACGACTACGATATTTTATGAACGTCGCGCAAGGTTGAAAGCGACATTGCGTATACTGCTCCCAGAGACTTGTTAACACCGGAATATATTCAATAAAATTATGTAGATTTACCTTCATATATTTTTTAGATAATTTGTAGACGATATAAAGTACCAGTTACTAAAAATAGCAATTACTTAATGTACTCGGTGCCCAGTGTTCATTGTCTTTTAATGTTAATATTTCAAAGCAACAATATGATCCCGATTAATGACATAGGTGTTAGGTATCGTATTCGAAATGAAAGTAAAACTACGATAAGATACTTAATTAAAAATTACAGAGCAAAATAAAATTGTGATATAGTATTGTACTATGGCACGTAGAGGGCCCGGGGCCCGGGGTGGGCGGCGCGACGCGGCGGGAGGG
>QDHC01006764.1:395567-436519 GCA_013186455.1 Papilio dardanus tibullus | reverse complement strand
ATGTAATTACAAAGTTTCACCGTTAGAAAGCTCCATTGTCACGGAATAAAACAGGGTATATATTTTAATTCCGTGCGGACAAAGACGTGAGCAAGAGCATTACTGAGGAAACCAGCTTATATTGAACTTTTATTGTCTACAAGTTTATTGTGTAAATTATATTTAAAACCGCGAATGTGAACTGTGTCATACTCATACATAATACATAAATGTAAGGTAAAAAATCGATTTCTCAGTAATATTAATAATAGAAGTGACCACCGATGTAAATAGGTCGCGCGATGGTGATTCTAACAAACAACACCTAAAGCGCACTACGCAGAAACGCAACGCATGTTGTATCATTGCACAAATTAAAAATAAAGTACTAAACTACTAAACAAAGAGGTTTACAATGATTTGATATCGAAAAAGCTTCACTTTTATTAGATACTAGCTGTTGTGCGCGACTTCGTCCTCGTGGAATTAAATAATATAGTCTGTGTTACTCGGGGATAATGTAGTTTTCTAATTGTGAAATAATTTTTGTAATCGGCCCAATAGTTCTTGAGTTATTTTAATACATACAAAAATACAAAGTTTCTCTCTTTATAATATTAGTATAGATATAGATTAAAGCACTATTTTGCATGCAAATATCCTTTATTTCTATTAGAATGATTCAACTTTTGTCATTAAAATGTCTTTTTTAAATAACGCTATCAAACTCAAAAGAAAGACCGTTGCAATGGTCATGTAGACATAAATCATCTGTCATTGTTGCATCTAACGGTCATCTGCAAGTTGCACAATAATTAGCATTTTCCCCTAAGAGATGCGGTAATCCCGGGGAACTGCCAACGGTCGCTGTGACTCGCCGTTAGCTAAACTCTAGCCTCAGATGCACTTGCCCACAACCTGATGTTGTGGGAACACGAGCGGTCAGTGCAATTGTCATGCAAAAAGATGGCATATATAAATGTACAATTATGCAGATCCATGTTTTGGGGTCGTTCAGCAACAAATGTATTGTTGTGTTGCATTTTTTTGCATAATTAAAACATTCTGTGTATCTCGTGCTGAGGAATTTTTAATGAGATTTGCTCAGAATTAATTTTTAGGGTGGGTAATTTATATTGCATGCGTTGAAGATGCATAAGATTTCTTAAGGAATATGAAACTGCAAAAACGGGTGCATTGTGATATAAATATATTTAAGCTATAAAAGATGGACAATGGAAATTAAAATAGAAGACGTCGTTAATCCTAGAATTGTTGCGATACAAGTTTGTTGCAGTGGTCATCGAAACTTTCTCATGTCGGCGGGCCCTCGCGATAAAAAACATTTGACGAGTAACGGTCGGTATTTAAATAATATAATGGTTGCGTCGCTGTCGACTATGAGGCAGGAAGAAAGCTGGTCATTCATACATTTCCTCGTGCATTGAGTCTATGACTGGTCGGGGTGACCATTTGACCGGTGCGAGAGTAAACGCGCTGTCCACACCCCTTTGTGACCATTGTCAACCCTTCAATGGCACAAAGGCGCTGGGAACCGGGAAGCGCCGCGGCCCTCGCGGGCCCTTCGGTCAGTTTTGACCATTTAAATTGAGAATGAAATGGTGTAATTTTTTAACAATGGTCGCGGTATAATTACTATTTTAAAATGCACCCGGCTGTGCCTTTTCGGGAGTCTCAAGATTGGAATATTCTTATAATGCTCGGTTAGTTTTCGGCCGACGCAAACATTATTTTAAAATGTATAGTTGTGTATTTTTTTACATAGTTACGAGTAGTTACGAGTAGGCACGCTTAGAAATATACATTAGAAGTATTCTAAGTATAATTAACCTTGAGAACAGTAGGGCAGTAACGCTAATTTTCCACGAAGACGGATTATTATCACAAGACAGTATTCGTGTTGATTGAACTCATTTCATATCAAAACGTTACTGTTCTGTCTCGGCGTATGCTTTCAGTACTAAACTGTCGACTGCTCTACCTAATATCGCAGTCTTCGTGTGAAAGTAAGTAGGCTCACTGGGCACAGGACGTCTGGAGGGCGCGGTGGTGGCGCGGGGTGTCGCTTATGTCGATTGTTTTGCACCCACACTAAACTTGTCTTATAGTGTTTATTTGTTTTATACAAAAAAAAATGCACCTGTTTCGATGTCCTCATCCTTGTTTATATTTATTGTTACCCTACGGTTTTAGTAAACCGAGATCGCGCAAAAAATGGAGATTTTGCTTTGACGTAAAGCCGTTTTATGCGTGACATCGGTTTAATGTAGCCTTAGGGTTATAAACACACGATGACTGTTGTTAAAGCATAAAATAAGTTAGTGTGTTTGCTCTGATGTAACACTTCTACGAATTAATGTTACCAGGAATACATAATTTTAGAAATTAATTCAAGGAATATCTTATCCGTTTCACATTATGTATTGTATATAATACTTTGTGTTCGTCCTAATCTCTGAAAGGTCGCTTATTTTATACATTTTTAGTATATTACATAATATTCCGTGAAAGAAAGATTGGAAAATAATAGATTTCGTTATATCTATTTGATAGCCGTATTTGTTGGTATCTTATGATAATATTTATAATAAAAAAGATTAAATTTTAGTAGTATTCTTTCGTGGAACTATTTCAGAATTTTGACCAAGCGATTTTATTGTTAGATCATACGTTAGTTATTAGTTTGACCCATGATGGGCTCCATTTTTCCGCAACTCTACTAATAGCACATATTTTGCATGACTTCACACATATCTTTGTATTTCTTCGCCGATATGTGCAGATTGCATCACGATGTTTTCCTTCACGTTAAAAGCGTCGGGTAAATATGTCTTATGTAATAGGGATTCGAACTCGGGACCTACAGTTTACAAGTCAAGAGGTAAACCATTGAGGCAACGACGGTCATAGATCATAGGTTATAAAATATGTTATACAATTAGTTTACTGGATACTTGTATTTATTTTGTTATAAACCGTTATTAATTACAAACTCTTTGATATAAAGTCAAGGCTAGTAATATATTAAGTAGAATTTAAAGAAATATTAGCATATTAAAATTCCCAAGACGCTTGACCGTGTGCGCGGGTCCGCCGGGGTCCGGCGGGGTCCGGGGCTCAGGAACACGGAATTGGTGGCCATTGTGCCAACCCTTTCATCTCACGTATCAAAATAATAATAAATTAAGTATAAATAATGATCGGGCGGCAAGGGGTTAGGTACCGGTCGGCGCGGAATGCGGTCCCATTAGGAAAGTGTCACAATGAGGCACAAAGCTCGGCCACCGGCCACCGGCCACCGTGCGCACCCTCCGCTATCGGGCCATCTTTATGGAGTGACCGCTGTCCATACGCATTGTGCCAAAGCGGCGTTAGACCATAATCCATGCGAATGGAGACTCGTCGCTCATTCTCTTATCTTTTTTGCATATGAATAATAATGCGGTGCGCGGAGCGGCCGTTACGACACGGCCACTGCTCACCACGTGGATGACATGATACCTAACTATCTTTTATAGTACTCAAAATCAATAAAAACCTTTTGAATCCCTTAATTTATATTTAGAATATTTTCTACTTTTAGCTATTCCTACTATTATTTAGTTCAGCAGGCAATTGTTTTCTTAAGACCTAGTTTCTTAACAGATAGGCACAATAAAAACAGTTCTGAGATTGAAGTTAAGCTTCGTAGAGCTACAATATCGGACAATAATCGAATTATCGACGATTCCTAAGTAAAAAACTAGCATCCGAATATCGTAATTAATTTATCCGAAGTCTAGTTACAGTCTAGATAACAATTACGTCTTTGTTTGAAAGGAAAGCGATCGAAATTTAATAATACGGCCCTCGTCAAATCAGATACAGCACAAAAGCTCGGGGCTTACGTATTTAGATGGCCCTTGAGAAGGCGCGCTTTGTCCGTCGGGGCCTTTAACATGGTAATTCTGCTTAGAGGGCCTCGTGTAATTTAGACGTGCCGCGGGTCACACCGAGGACGTAACGGGTTGCCATTTTTGTGGAGACGCGTCTTACGCGGCCGGGCCTCAATGCCGACCGTTCAATGGCTCTCAACAAATATTTGCTCGTCTCACAACGTCTCAGTGTTGCTATATTGTAACATGAATAACGGCACTACATTTTATAAATGAATGTAATATTTCATGAGTGACATTTGTTTTATGAATTGTGCAAAATTCGTTGCGTATTAAAATTTAAGAAATAAATTCCACAAGAAATTCATAAAAGTGTAACAGTGACGTAGTTAATCTTCAATTGGAAATGGTGGGATTGAATGTTACGGATCAACAATGGGTTGCGTTTGGTCTCGCGTGACGCCCAGTGACATGACAGCCGCCGGAAACCTGCGCACAACGCGCCACTAGGGCTGTACACATACCTGGAAAAGTTTTCAATGAGCAATGTGTTATTCCCCTATAAAGAGGTAAACCATAACATTTTTTGCGTTTTATGAATTCAGAATGGAATTACAGAAAATTGAGTAACATTTTTTTTAAATTAAGTGCAAATACGTTTCGAATCCATTCAGCTCAATTGTTAATAACTTAATTATTATTAATAAATTTATTTACAAAATTGAAAAATGTTATTATTATATTCTAAACGCAGTAGCAGCCCTACACAGAGCATGACATAGCAGAGATTAGCGCGCATTGTGTCCGCTCTGCAGCAAGGTGCAGTGTAACCCATTTTTGCACAAAAACGCGAAAGGATTTGGGTGAAAATGTGCGCAACGCAACGTGCACGAACATCTGCCGGCGTATTGTTTAGTTAGGATTGCGTGTTTAGATTTGCGCCGGACTTTGAAGCACCGACGTGTTGTCACGTCACCGAGCACGCTGCAACACGCCGCAGCACGGTGCACGTGCAGCGGACACGCGGTCTGTGCATATTGCACATTGTAAATCCCATCACGTATTAATTTATGCACATAATTACTCTAACGCAAGCTCGATTTGTACACTATTGAATATGATAAATTCATAAAGATAAATATTGAGTTTACTAGAATTTTTTTTCCAAAGATATTAAATTTTCTATTCCAAAATGATAAAGCCAATAAGACTTCGTGAAACGCTGGATGCTTTGTGTGACAGGACACGCAATATCAAGTATTATTAAGTAAAACTAAACACGTCATGTGCAAGGCGAGGGGATTAACCATGAAGGCAACAAAATAAATATTGTTCAATCGCAAACACGGGGGTGATTTATGGCTCTATCTATCAAAAATTTAAGAAACGGACAAAAGGGTTAAATTAGAACCCTTTTCTGAATTGTTATTAATATTTGTATCGACAATGGGTTATGCAACTCACGCCGTCCACCCACGCCTGCATGGGGGCCTCTTAATTATCAAATTGCACATTTCGCAAAAGCATCGGGATATTAACATCTGGACAGAAAGGGTCCAAAGTGGTTTTGAGTGCAAATTCACTAATATTCAATTCGTTTGCAATATGATATTTTCACATCAGACGGGTTGAAATATTGCAACCCTTGCTATAAGGTACAGGAGCGACGGAATATCATTATGTCTTCTAAGGAATTTAGTAAAATTTTGAAAATAATTTTCGATTGATTATATTACACTACCTACTAAATCACGCAGTTATATAATAAACCTATATTATAAATAGTCTCAACATCCAATTTAGAAATGTATCAGTCCATTCAGACAAAGACAAAGCGCTTTTATATTCGCATCATTGCCGAATATTACTTCCGAACGTTTACGCAATTCTTGTATGTGTGTGTGCGCTTGTGTGCGTGGGGGTTCCGGTGCGTGTGTGCGTGTGTGCGTCGCCGGGAGTTACTAGGGTGTCAGGAGGATGGGGTGAGCCGGGCGGGCGGCGTGGCGGCGCGGTCGTGACATTGGGCGGATCAGCTGACGGCAATCGATTGCCGCGAGCTTCCTCTTTGCTCTTTATGAATATTTCATGCGGCGGCCGAAGCCGGGCGGTCTGCTAGTCGCGTGACTCTGACGGTTAATGGCGGGATATAAATAGATACACTTCGAAAGTAATTCGTAATAGTTATGTAATGATAAACTTTTATAGTTATTTTTGAATTGACTGATTATTTAACTTGCAAACTTTTTATTTGATCTATAAGAATTTGTTACAATTGCGCGCACTTATGCGGTGAATTAATTGAATCTAAATTATCTATTCTATAGTATCTGCTTACTCCCTTACAAAAATCCCGGAGTAATATACTTATAACTGTAATTTAGTAAAGGTTGATTAGGACAATATCTAGGTCACAGTATTAACTATTTAGTGTACTGTGTGGACCTAGGTCCTGGCGTCGTTTAGATAAGAGGGCGTCCAGCGCCCAGCCAGCAGGGCCGGCGGTCACGATAAAAGCAATTTATTCCTTTATTGCTTTCACTCTACCGTTTATGTACGGTGTGCGATGTTTCGTCACAGATATTTAAAATTATATTTTGTGTTACTTTTATATAATATTAGTTTAATTTGATATAAATGATGTGACTCAATGACTGATACACTAAGGCTTCATTAGACCGACATCTCCGTTTTTTGCGCGAATGCGGTCTAATGGAGCCTTAAGCCTTGGTCGCACCAGGATAGTATTTTAGTCGAGTAGCAAATAGCATTTTTTCGAACAAAGGATTTACTACTGTTTGGACTCGTTTTAGCCTAAACCTACTCACTAGGATAGTAATTTAGTAACTAAACGTACAGCAACATTTTAGTAGAGTAGATTTACTATCCTTTGTTTGGATACTTGCTACTTGCTACTCGACTAAAATACTATCCTTGTACAAGGCTTTGGGGTTACTGTATTTATTTTCAGCAATTGATTAAATTCTCATTTTCGTTTTAGCAACATGTCTTTTGAGCTATTGTTTTCGACTCGTTAAAAAAGCTAAAAGTTCCAAAAAACGGTCGTTGATTTCTTAATAAATTGAAACGAATACAACTTTTTCATGTATCAAGTAATTTACGTAAAACATTTTTCAGCGATTTAAAAAAAAAACATCAACATAAATGCGTGACTCGGAACGCTTTATTGGCAATCTGGTTGTAAGATGTCATTGTTTATCTTAAATATACAAATGGACGCAATTGATGGCTTTTGGCGGGATTCAATGAGTTTTATAAATTGACCGGATTAAAGTTTTAAGTTTGCGGTCGACTTTAGAGCTTTTTTAAAATTCAATTTTACAAAGAGATTGCGTATTTTGTTTCAAAAACATCATGACTTTATATAGAGGTAATACAGTCGACTCTCGTTTACCTGGTTAAACGAGAGTCCAAGGGACTGCGATATTTGTCTCGCTTATAGAGGTTTCTTTGAAATCCGAGTTTCTCGCTTATGGAGGTAGCTTGTTGAGACCATAGAATGACTTGCTTATAGAGGTTTCTCGCTTACTCACGCTTGATTGTATGTACTAATATTTAGTGGTACTCGTATTTTCTATAACGCCCTTATTTGGCACACTATATCTACACTAATAGTAGTGTCCCTTAAGCACTTAGAATAGTTAAATTGTCATAAAGTTATTGTGTGTACTGACCGGTGTTGGGCGCGGTGTAGAGGTGGTGGTGTCTGGGCGCGGGCGCGGGGGCCAGCAGGCCGTGCAGCAGCGCGCGGCCCAGCGACCCGCGCGCGCCCAGCGCCAGCGACCCAGGCTCTCCGTCCACTGCACACAAAGAGACACATTAATACTAACACTAAGCACAATCCAATCTAACAATAAATGGTGAAAACCACATTATGATATAACTTAAATGATGACATATTCTCTACTTAAAATTATTTTTAAAACGATAATTGTAGGTACAAGTGTTTGATAATGAACTTAAACCGACAGTTCAGTTTGGTAGAGTTACAGAGGTCAGATTGTACGAGTATGACTTCAAAGGTATCCGAGAGCTTCATCACAACTCTCGGATAATTTCATGTGCAGGCTGACAGCGTGAGCCTGCGGGCGCTCGGCTCGTCGACACTAACTCTCCACTTAGGCAGTACGTTGTTCCTATCTAATATTTAGTTACTACACCGCACTAGGTTTTATGTTGGTTCAGCTTAGATAGGTAGGATGTAGAGAGTGAAGCCGTGACGAGCGGGTACAAGGGAATTACCGTAAGATCAATAATGTATAATCTTGATACATCCGAAGCAGACGCTTCCGTGCGCCGACCTTGGGCCGCTCCCGCCGCCTCCCCCGCGCCCGGGGGAGCCCACCACCGCCACCTGTTGTCTCCCCCCACACTGCGCATGTTTGACGCAGGAACGGGACGGGAAACGCCCTCCCTCTCGTCTGCGAGGTCGAAATGTCTAGACGAATTGTGAACTCTTAACGGCGCGGCCACATGTGAGCGCGGCCGTCTGGCCCTCAGCGCCGGGCCCTGTGCCCAGCGCTCCTCGACGCGCCGACGTATGCTGAGCTCGTACGGGACCAAGTCGCTACGCTTTGAGAGAGCTTAAGCTCTAAACTAAATTACATTTGTAATATAATCCTGAATATATTATGGAGAATATGCATCTTTTCTCGAATATGTAAAAGTTTTGAGAAAAACTCAATATTTCCAGTCGCGACATTTTCCTGTACGAATAGAAATGCTCGCCTCAACAATGGCTGCGGGGAGTATAAATTTAAACAAATCACTTTAATAAATGTAAGTGTTCCAGTTTAAGGAACTAATACAAAGTGGATTAGATCCTCGATCGAGCAGCTGCATGCGATCGCTGCGAGGATCTGAATTATTCAAGGGAAAGTCGGCGGAGGAGGCTAGCGGAGGGAGGTGTCGTCGCTCCGGCGCATGCTGCGGCCACGCTGCCAGCATCTCATTGTTTTTATTAGGTGACTGCGAGGGCATCGGACCCGTTTATGCTCTAGCTAATATGAATTTAGAGTATTTCTCAGTATTTCGACTAATTTGTTTGGTAATATATTCGAAGTGGTCTTTATTCGATTCATCAGTTTTCAGTCGACACAGTTACGAGTAGCTTTTTAGCAACGTCTTTCTGTAGGACGAGTGATAACCAAGCATTAAATAACAATTCTCATTATGAACAAATTCGATAATGGAATAAATTGTTACTTTACCTGAAACACGAATATTATATCAAAAATAAAATAGATGAAGCACAAAAAGTCTTTTGTTCGTGTGTGTGTGTGATTTTGGTCAATTTCCTCGCATGTAGCACACGATGTGTATGTATTTGTGTGTCCTACGTCGACTTAGACAATCAATAAGCACTAAATTCGGGTCGACTTCCTTTGAGTCCGCAGGCCCAGGTAGACAAAGGCTGGCGGAACATTAAGGACAACTTTACGTAATAGAAACAATTTTGTTGAGACCCGACACAAAAAACATCAATAAAAATATCTTTTGATGTACATGATTAACTTTTCTTTGTCCTCTATTTCATACTTGTACATTGTGCTCGCGACATACAATATTTCTATATTAAATAAGTATGTATAGTACAATACATCGTGTAATAAGTTTTATTGAACTATATTTTGTGGCAATATAATTTAGTATTATGGCGATATCTACCTTTGTTTGATAATGTAATTAAGAAAGAATATGTAGAAAATTATACTTATATCGAGTTTAATGTATTTCTACGTTGTTTTAAGGAAAGAAATAAATGACGCAATAAAAAACTTAATTTCAAAGTATAAAATTATTACAGCATATGCATTTGCGTGTAAACGAACACATCTCTTGCATTAAAAGTTCAGACAATTTATTATAATAAAGTACAACTTTATTACAGAGTTCTAGAACACGATGTTATTTTGTCCAGACGAGTTTATAGTGCAAAGCGCACGTTAACCGCAGCGCAGAGGGCGCTACTGTATTCATAAAGGCGGACCTCAACTCCCGTGTAATTCAGCTCAAACTACTTTCACTTTCCTGCTATTCTGAAATATTAACTAACTTGCATAAGCTCCGGGCGCGGGTGAAATGGTAGCTCGGAGGGTGGCTCGCAGGGTGCAGGGTGCAGGGTGCAGGGTGCAGGGGTGAATGCACGCTCACAACTTTTACTACCAATATCCTCGGTGCAGTATTATTTTAGCTTCTAGAATACAGAAATGGCGTGCCGCTCGAAGCGGGGGGAATGCTCTATGTTTTTTTTTATTATTTCTCCTTCGTATGACCAAACGTCTGACCCGATGGAGGCTAGATAACAGTAACGAAAGCTATTTAACTCGAAATATAAATATGGTGAAATGAAACTGCTTTGTGAAGTCAAATATGTAAATGTTTATAGTTAATCTATACTCTATACTAATATTATAAAGTGAGAAACTTTGTATTTTTGTAGGTATTGAAATAACTCAAAAACTATTGGACCGATTTCAAAAATTCTTACACCGTTAGAAAGCTACGTTATCCCCGAGTACCATAGACTATACTTTTAACTTCCGTGAGGACGAAGTCGCAGATAACAGCTAGTTAAGTATTTGAATAGGTTCAATATAATGGCTGCAGCCATGGCCTCTGCGCCGACGGATTGGAAATCATAAAGGAAGTATTTTGTTGTTATTCACGAACCCAAATGAATAACTACAAGTCTGTACTGTTTCCTGTTTGCATAATACATATTCTATACAAGCTTTTTCCTTGAACTCTGTCCGCACGGAATTAACAAAAAAACTTGGTATTCCAGATTATATTAAACATATGTGCGAAACATACAAATCCATACATAAAATTAGTAAGAAATAAGATTTTTGTGCGAAAACCTGGTTTTTATTTGATTTACTCACAAACTGAGTTTAACTCCCTTTTAATTTTCTACACATCAAAGGAAGCTTAGCTTATCTTTGCAGCGAGACGATAATGATTTTAGCAATGTTTTATTTTTAAATGAGTCGTGCACAAAGAGATGTCATCGAATGAGAATGTATTTCTGTGAGACAGGATAATTAAGCTCGGACGCAGGAAGTCGGGTTTTAAGAAGTTACGCGCCAGATCTTATGATACTAAAGTAATTAAAATAACATACAATTTATTTGCTTTTTAATCATAGATTAAAAGAAGCAGATGAGACATGACATGTGACTCTGACAACGCCTGAAACACATATATACGAAATAAACGTAACATGACAAAGACAGTGACAGATCTTTGGTCCCTTTCTCCGTACAAGATTTTGTTTGTTTGGGTCCAGAAATAAGACCCAAACAAATGTGTATCATATAGTATTGTGGCGCTCCAAGCGTATTTTCGGTGATCTAATTTTTTAAACGTCCCAGGCAAAGGCTTAAGACATTATATTATTTGTTTAAAACCGTAATGTACGCTATTGCCAGGTCGAAATCTTTCTCTTTCTACGTTTTTAATTTAATTTTTAAAACGAAATTATAGTTTCATGTCCCAAATGTTACCATACCTAAACAATATTCTTTAAAACGGTATTGCGTAGTACATTTTTTGTGGTGCCAAAGTTCGTTAACTCTATTCGTAAGGTATGGAACTTGATTTTAGAGGCAGTAGATATATCAATATATAAAAAGGTAATGAATGTCTGTAGGTGTGTTACGACGACACATAAGGCACAAATAATGGAGGAAGTATCGAGCGGCTCTACGTTGATATACATATAATATAATTAATAAAAAGCGCGGGTCACGTCTGCTTGCGTCATCGCGATCACCTAACTACGTTTGGTGCAAATATTAAGAGTGTGGCGACTGAACTAAACTCTTAAACACTACTGTTATGTTATTCAAAGTATCTTTCGATTGGCGATATCGCTGAATCGACACAAATGTATGAAACTAACAATGGCATTCGATAAGTCATGTGCTTGTCACGTGTGAACGACATTATCAGTTCCATACAATTTTGACGATCGCTATGAATCGCTTTGTAGCGCATGTAGCTTGGATAGCTTCCCTGAAGTACATGTTTTGTTTGAAGTACATTCTATTGCGAATTTTATAATCCTAAAGGCAGAAAGTTTAAGCAATAAAGAGTAATTTCAGAAGAATTGGAATAGAGAAATTGTTAGTAGGAAACGACGTGTCTCCCGTGGCTTGCGGTGCGCGTGCGCCTCTTGAGGAAAACCGCGACGTATTTCGCTATCTTATTGTTACCGCCACTAACAAAACAAGATTATTTATAGGACTACATGATTAATCCTATGTTTATCCCATGTTTTTACTCGGCGCGCTCATTGTTAATTCATAATATGATATAAGGTAAGCTAAGAAAGTTATGGTTGCGCCGTCATTGGACAACTATCTGAATACCAATCCTAATTTACAAACAATTTCAATACGCACAGATTACAGGTGAAAGAGGCTGGTGACAATGTCGATACATTCAGAACACTCTCTTGTGAACGCCAGCGAGCAATAATGTCATAAATTAGGATAAAACGAATTAGTATCGTCGACGAGGATGACGCGTGCCCCTTCGTCTCCGGTCGTTCGTTGAAGTATGACAATTTGTTCGTCTGACCGTACAGTCTTTTATTTTCGTATGCCTCGATTTTCGCTTTTCTGGCATTTCCTCAATCGCGAAAATAACATCGTCCCAAATGATATAAAAGTGTTTTATCGGTTTTTAAGCGGTTATCGCGCATTCCGAGCGCAGGCAGGAAGATGCCGCGCCGCCATTTTCGGCGAACCGGTTTGAGCTCGGACAAATTAAAAGAACATCGACCGTCGAATGAATCGATACTCTACAATCATGGAATTAAGTATTAATTCACATCGATAAGTCCTGAGCGCTCGTTTCGGGAAATCGAGCGGAGATTTGTGACGTCAGAACACATCCGGGAAGCGATAGCTATTTCAAAACACACCACCGCGCAGCGAGACCCCTTCTGCCGAGTAAATAGTTCGGTCTCGAGGCTCCGGTTATAATAGTTCATCCAGAGTCGATCATATTATTGCTGGTATTAAAAGACTATTTATTAGTGTATTGAATACAAACGAATTAATTTGTGTTTGGCCTTTTGAAGAGTTTTATTAGCAGTACATAATCTGAATAATAGTTTTAAGGGTAATGTCGCTAAAAATCTGCAATAACTATTAATTTTATTGCAGATTTTTATTAAGTAAGAAATTAAGTACATCGATGTGATTGAATTGGGAATGCGAAATAACAGAATGTGTTTTGGACGGGACCTTGGTGTACTCATTAGTCGGCCGGTCACGCAGCACGCCGGCGCACGCGCACCCATACCAAACTGTTTGACAAACAATTATAGACATTAATTTGTAATTAAATGTTTTGAAGATATTGTAATATTTTTATAATATTGATTATAAATGTTACAAGACAGTCTTTCTATAGACGTCGAGGTGTAGGTATTACTAAATAAACTTTATGTTTTGAATTTTGTATGTATCTTAAAATAACTACGAAAGAGGACGATTACTGAAGGTCACCCAACATTTACTATTTAATTAACATCAAAAAGATGAGAAATGTTCTGTGGCTACAATTTATCAGCCGCATCACAACAAGATTTAACATTTTATCATCTGTGTAGCGAGCTAAATTGACCGCGAAAACCTTCACAGATAAAATATAAATTGTGTAATGTACACAGATTAAAATATTCATGTGTCAGTGAAGCGCGGCGATTGTCAGTTGTTGACTCGTCCACCGCCCGCGCTGACTCACACTTCCGTGATAGTGATTTTCTTATTAACGCCGTATTAAACTTGAGAAATTTCTTTTAATAAACAAACTAGATAACGAAATAGTATTTGTACATTTTTTTCTTTACAATCAAATGGTTAAGTCGCACCTGGATAAACCAATGGAGAGTCCAAGGGACCGCGATATTTGTCTGACTTATAGAGGTTTCTTTATAATTTTTTGCATATAAAGGTTGTCCGCCGGGACCAAAGAATGATTCTTGTTTATACAAATTTGTCGCTTATCCGGGTTTAAAAGTAGTTACATTATAAATTTCAAACTAGATACAAGATTTGGTTTCTTAAACAAATCTATTTATATTTGTAAGAATCACGTAAGGCGTATTAAAGATGGCGTCGGAAAAGCGCGGGCACTTTCCCCGCGCGCGGGAAACCAAAGAAAGTGGTCGTGGTGCGAGGCGCCGCGGACGACGCTCGGCGGCGCGAAATGGAAACCGCTGTGATTATCATGATAGCATTTATCTCGCGGACTTTAATAACCGCTTTGCATTGCTTCGTTCGATATTTAATATACTTTAGCACAGATTAAATAGATTTATAATCGGAAAGCAAACTGCATAAGTTTTAACTTGAATACTAACAATATAAAGTAGTTAAAATTATAATTGTGCTTGTAATTTTTTTTTTCATTTACTCCGATGTCACGCAAAAAACGGGCTTACACTACACTACACTAGGGTTAAGAACTGTTAAAGCAATGTAGAGTATGTATTAAAATGTTTTAAATTATATTTAATGACTGTATACTCGTTAAATGTGCACTTAATCGTTCATCAAAGTTTAGGAGCTTCGAACTTGTTTATGCATTTATTTGTCGTTGAGACGTCGCGTAATGACTCACGTGTAATACTGACAGAAGTTTGTTTATCCGGTTGCTGACAAGGAAGCTTCCGTATTCTAAATTATAGGATAAAAGATCTAATTTCAAAATTATTATACATAAATAATTGGTAAGAGAATTTTGTAGATAGTTTGGTGTGCATGTATCAAGTTTACAATAAAACGAAATATTTCAATGACGTGAATCAAGTTATAATAACCCGTGTAGTTCACGCAACATTAAAACGATGCAAATAGGTTGTCCGTTCGGTCGCGGGTTGCGCCTGCGCCGGCGCAACTGGGTCAGGCGGCTTGAAGGGCAAGATGCGACGCGCTCGCCCCGCGGCGCCCACTCACTTCACGTTCGCTGCGAGCTTTGTCCGATACCACGCTTTGATGCAATAACATACCATGTTTTACAATTGTATACCTTATAGCAAGAGTAACATAGTTTAATTTAGCTTATCACGTTGATACGTTTTCTTTTACTACGTCCGGGTTGAGGTTATATTTTGCACGTTGTGTAAACTTTACAAATAGCGTTTATTACTTACACATCTTTAGAGATTTATTTTTATTAAAGTGCGCAACAACGATGTGCAAAAAGGAACACAGGAATGTAGCAATTTAAGTACAAAAAATATAAATTATGGCAACATTATTTTAGCTGTCACTGTCAATGTCATCCGTGGTCGAAAAGCCAACGTTTTTTGTGACTGCCATGGAAAAATCTATGTCGTCATCTATTGTCTATCTATTAGTCATGGCCCAAAAGCCCGTGCTGCGACGTGGCTCGGTTGCCATACATTTGGGCGGTCACCTTGCTGAGCGTCGGCGACGGCGGCGACGGCGGCCGTGCCTACGTGCAGCCTCGACGGCCGCTAACGCAGACCACGGCCGACCGACAAGTAAACAACTTGTACATGTTTTTGTCTATCGATAAAGGCTACAAAAACGTCTGCATTATAAACAGGATGTTTGCGGTGTCGTTTTTGTTGAGATACTTTTTATAATGTCGTTTGATATTTGAATATTTCTGTATGAAATCACATAAATAGCTTCATAAGTTGCAGAGTAGCAAGTTGTGAATCATGCGATCAGATTTCAAAAGGTCTATGGCCAGATATGAACTTTATAATAGTTGTTTTTTGTATCCTATTACATGTTTATCAACGGCGCTGAACAACATTTGATTATAGAAAAATCTTTGTATTAATTGAAGTCTAGACCTAATTATTTTTAAATAATATAGTTTTTTATAACCTTTTTTTCTTATGCATTGTAACAATTAGAGAGCACGGTCATGTACAATACAAAAATCGATTTATTTCCGTCGCTAGAATAACGATACAATCTGCGGAGTGGAACAACCTTAAAAAGGCAAGCATTACCTTCGCAGGGGAATTTGACCCCGGAAACTCGCCTCAAAATATTTATTACTTAATTAATTCTACACCGTACCATTAGGAGGAAGGACGGCGTTACTTCACTCCATTTAATAATAAAATGTATATAGTTAAATAAATGACTAGCCATTACGCCGTCATGGTAACTAAATAAACTTTTGTTTAGATATCATTTTTAAAACATTTGTTATAATTTTATCTCTGTTAACGATAAGAGTCCGCAGTGACAAAATGAAAAATGGTTCATACCACAAATGCATTGTAATTTACATATTAATTTAAAATAGATACTTTATTTTAATCGGGATTCGAACATAAAGTATTCGTTAAGTAACCCAGCGTAGTCAGTCCCCGCACCTGTCTGTGTTACGAAGTGATAAGATGGTATGATAAGCTATCAGGCTTACGCACCAGCTCGTAGTAACCAGAAACCGGGGCAAGGATGCTTACACATATTTGTTTGTTATTGTCAAATTCCGTGCACGAGTTTGTATTGCAACATACATACTAATTTAATTCTTACGTGGCCTGATTTTTGTGTGGAAATTCTGGAATTCCAATACATAAATAGAATTTATCAAGTGATAATTCTTTTGCATTTATTTATAGTACGTTTTAGATTAAGTTTCGTAATCTTTGAGATATTTTTTATTACACGAGTGACTGATAAAAGTATTCTACATACTATTAAGATGTTTAATAAGAATTATTGGTAAAAGAATAAAAGTAAAATTACTGGACAAGTAAGAAAGATGGTGTTTAGTTACTAGTTACTTATAAATAAGAAACAAATAATCAGAACGTTCTTTAGTCTGTTGCAGACCTGAATCTTCAGTAAATCTGTTCAATCTTTATTTACATTATGACCTTATTTAATAAATAAATTAAATTACTGGGTTTCCGGTGATCAAACCGGAAAATTGTGAAACGAGTCATCGAAATCGAGTTGCATGCGGTTTAGGGCTGGCGTATTTAAATTAAAATTATCCATTGTTGTAAATAGTTAATTATAGTAAAGATTTCAATGGAACTAAACATAGGTAGTAATTAATATTTTTAAGAAATTAGTTATTAGATCTTTCTAATACGAGAATTTAAACGCGATGGGTCCCCTGTTGTTAATATTTTAATGACACCTTAGGTAACTTTTTGTACAACTACAAGAATAAAGATACTTTAGAATGGTGATATAATTGTAGTACAATTAATTCCATGGTATTTACGTAAGTAATTAAATAGTTTTGTTATCAAATAATTAGGTGCAGTTTGTCAATGAAGTGTAATACTGGCAGCCCTGTTATGTCATGTCACGGCGGCGCGGCGCGGCGCGGCGGCCATGTTTGGCGCAGCGCGAAAGTGAGATTTGACGTTGGCGAGCGATGCACCGCGCGCCTTGACCCGGTTGCACCGGCCCCAGGCACCCCTGCCCCCTCCCTCCTACTCCTCGCCTCCACACCGCCTAGGCATTAGATTATATAGGCGCGTGCGTTATCTACGCTTGTTACTATTACACCCGAAGCCGTTACTAGACCGGTATTAGCTTCAAATGCATAAGTTTACTCGGTACAGCATCCTTACAATATATCCAACATTTTCTCTTTAACTTATCTGTTAGGATTTTTATTATTATTGTACCTTATAACTGTAATCCGGAAACAAACCTCTCGCTGCGTTGTGGGCGGCAGACTTGGAGGTGACGTTATTTGACAACTTACCAAATACGACTTCCTATATTTTATTATCTTTTTATTTAGGCTTACGGTGAAAGCTTATTAAATCATTTTATATTTTGTGAAATTTTTAAGACCGATTTCCAATTCTGACATTATTCTTTACTGAACATAGTTTTATCCCCTAAATTAATTGGTACATCTAATTGTACAACGGGACAGAAAATTGAGAAATGTTCGCGTTAAGTTAGCAATGAATTTAGTATGTAAACGTCAGAGGCTGTGTTTTCCTGTTCGCGGGCGAGGCTTGCGCAACCTCCGCCCGCGCACAATGCTCCTCGCGCAGTTACGATACTAAAACTGGTTCGTTGTCAAATACTATCGAACGCGCCTTCGAAGATCTAAATAAATACATAGTTTGTCTTTATACGGTTAATGATTAGAAATATAAATAGATGCAGCTTGCCAATCAAAGCTCATTTGCGCGCGATTCAAAGAAGCTGTAAACAATCGGCAGTATTGGGAAGCGGTCGGTAGTGGTTTAAGCGCTTCTGGGAACGCTTGCGCACTCCGAGATGATCAACAAGCTCGTGCGAGGGAAGCCGCCGGGATGTTTGAACAGTTTGTTTGTTTGTTTGTTTGTTTGCGCGCATTGCGCCGGCATCGAGCCGCATCCGGCGCTGCCGCGGAATCTGTCCGTCCGGTTCGCGCTTCGACAGTATTTTTTCTCGCAAACGACATTGACACAAATATTTCGTAACATTACGCTCGCCGCGCTTATTTAATGCCGCCGATGCTCAGAATATTAAGTTATATTTGTTGCGTGAGACTGGTATTTCCCACAGATTTTGGTTTTGGTCTTACTAGTGTAAATTATGCTTCCCATAAAGGTGTAAAGAGGTTGTAGTGATGAATGTTTTGTTATCTACTTATTCCTATATTATTTAAAACACAAGTATGTATTACATTAATTACGCGAGGTCGCACAATATTTATTTACGATGATATATCACCGGATATTACAATATCGTCTCGAGATATTTATACAGGAAATTAACTTGTTACTCGATATACTTTTATTCGAATTATACTTTTGTAGCTTGGAATATTCCGGAACGTGTTTGTTTAATGTGTTCAGTGTCACTGTAATAAGCTTTTTAACAGACTAACCTACTACAGTCAAACCTGTATAAACGAGAAACCTTTATAACTGAGGAACATTCTCTGGTCTCAGCGGACAACCTTCATAGCCAAAAAACTTGATTAGAGATAAATCTCTATAAGTAAGACAAATATCGCGGTCCCTAGGACTCTCTTATACAGGTTCGACTAAGATAAGATATTTTTCAAACAGTGTCACTGTTACGCTGTTTTTGGACACATTTTCCTATGCAATGTTTCTCCATCCTGCGCCAAGCAGACATAGGAAACGGCTGAGGTGAATTCCTGTCGTTACATTGTCTCCTAATATAGAACAATGATGTCCGCTGTCAGTCGGTATGCATGAATAGACAGACAGCCTCCATGGGAGTCTTACAATCATCGAACAAAGTCTTTATTTCATAGCTATATTTATATAAACATTTATAACTTAAAAACAGGAATCAGAGACCCAGTTGAAGAAACAAATGAATATGCGAGTGTGGCAAATTGTTTTAATACGTATGCAGTTTTAATAAGAGCTGTGTGGAGTGGTGATCAATTTATTGAGGATTTACAACACACTGGGCGGTGTGTGGTGCGGCATACAACAGTTGCACAACATCCGCGTGGCGTAAAGCGCTCGGGAACTTCGCGCCTACCGCCATTACAAAACCTCTTTGGAACTGTCGCGCTGATTAACCTATTGATGTTAAATGATACATTTTTATATCGCAGCAGGCAGTGTACTTACACACAATATGGTTTTATTAACGAATAACTAGCATCCGAGCTTTTGCATGTTTAAAATGGTAAAACAATCATTACGTAATGAATGTATATTTAAACGTATCCCCAGAACGGGATCAGTCTGGAATAACTCAGGCTACTTACTAAGTTACAAAGCCGTGGGCGACATCTAGTCAGAATATATTACAAAAATATTAATAAACAAGTAATTCGAGGAAAAACCTTACAAGACAATGTAATAAGGTACCCAGCCGTTGCGTATATAAGAAATTTGTAATGCCAGAAAGTGCCAGTAGGCTTCTGAACAAAAGTCTCAGGTTCGACCTTCGGGCGGACGAGACGCAGAATAAGAAAGAAGTCTCAAATTTTGTACAACGAGCGGTAACATTATCGCGTACACATTAATTATTACATTGAACATCTTAACTTTGCAACATTTATAATGATTAACATTTAAAATCTAGTCATTATATTCACGCAAAGGGTTAAAAAAAACAGAAAGGTTAACATATTTTACGTCCACTTAGTCGGTTCAGACTTTGCAGTCGAATAGACATCAAAGATAATAATGTAAAAAACTATTTCAAAGACGTAAACGTGGTTAATCTAATTCGTTTTCTAATAGTTAAAACATAGTTAATAGTTTATTGTTTCCCCCAGGGTCCGTCTGCACGGATTTCTACAATTTAGCTTGTTTGTCTACCGTCTGGCCTACAACCTTCTAGAAACTTGAATAGACTTAATATTTACATAGGAAAAAACTTTACTAATTGAATATTTAGTTGGGTCTAGCTCGGTTTTGGGATAGTTGAGGATTAGTTCCGAACAAACGGAACACAAAAGAAAATTATCAAGCATAATACAGGCCCAATTAGAAACCACGATCATACCTAAGTATTTTACAAAATGTGTAAAAATGACAAGAAAACATAACCTATAAACGTCAAAACAAAGTGATTTTAAATATCAATAATTATTTAAAAATAAAAGGACCATTTTATAAATAACAAAGAGCCAAGTGCATGCGTTATGCGGTCGCGCAAAATGTTACCGACAGCTCCTGTTATGTAAATTCGATTGAGGAAAATTGACGCTAAGCAAAACAAAACGCACACATATAAAAGTTTAATTATTTTTGTTTATGGCGACTACTTGCGTAATTAGTGTGGTGCTACACGTGACGCGAGTGTGTGCGTGTGTGTGTGTGTAGGTGGGCGGAAGCGAGCAGAGTGGTGACATCACACAGACCATCACCTCCCGTCTGGCGTGACGCATGCGCAGCCTAGACGGACTCCACAGATAATAATCCTTTATTTTATTGACGAATCCATTACTATTCAGCCCGCCTGGATCTAGATTTTATTGTATGCATATTACCTTTTATGAGAATTCAATTTGCAAAATGGAGACCAACAATGGCCGGGGTATACATTGCCAGACATGCAGTTGCTAGTGCGAGGGTTGCAAACCTTTAATGTTTTCAAAAGCAACAATGTTTTAACAACAAAATAAAATTCTTAGATTTCGCAAAAAAACATCTGCAGCGAGACAAACAATGGCTGAGGTACCGTTGCATAATAAGGAACGAGACCATAAATCTCAAAATTAAAAAACTGTTGAGTGCTGTGCAAAAAATTGCGAAAAAATGTCTCCGCAAAAAAGGACCGTTTTACAGTTAGAGCCTGATTTTAATGTGGTGGGTGGAGCGCTACCGGCGGCAGGTAGTGTTTTTTCAATGTTTAAAAATTGGGTTAAGTTTTTTTGGGGACACATGAACCGCGCGCAAGGTGAGCGGCGTACGGTTACGGAAACCCGCGGCTTTTTACGTTTACCGTATGACCCTATTAACTATTTTTTGCTGAGAAAACATAATCGCTTCACATGTTTTCGAGTGGTCGGAACGAGCGGCAATAAGTGGTCGCTTTAAGGAGCGCAGTCTAATTGTGATAACCGAAAATATTCTTGACTTTTTTAACGATAACCGATGTTCGTCTCGGAGTGGTACTTATTAATAGCTTTGCTACGACGCGGTGCTAGCTTCCGTATCTTTATGCGTTCAATCTGGGTCTATTATATTTAACTATTATTTACTAGAAAAATATTCGACGAGAAGCGTCAAAGTAACAGTAGGCCGCCCGGTCCGTTGTCTGTTTGTGTGTTGTGAAATCCGATAGCCTTGCGCCGCGGTTGAAGGCCGGCCAAAAAACGCGCGGCCGCCCGCGCCGTCGTCGCCGCACCACCACTCGAATATCTTAAAGAGCATTGCACGAATAAATACATAACAGATATGATTTGAGCAGTGCTTGGTGATATCTGCGCGGGGGATGCTCTCCGCGCCGCCGCTGCCGCCGCTGCAGGGGCGCTCGTCGGATAATCGAACCTCATTTTAAAAATAGTTAAAATGTAAGGAAGTTGTAAAAACGTTTACGCATAGATAACCGGCGGCGGCGGGCCGTAGGTCTCCTTTATTTATTTTGGAAATACTAAAAGCGGATGCGCCGACGCAGTTCGAATACTGAAATTGCATTAAAAAAAGATAAAATTGATCCTGAATATATTTTTAATATCGCCTTCCCTGTCCCGCACGGTAAGCGAGCGGTCGCGCGACAGGGACGCACGTTTCCAGGAAGCCGTTCAAAAAAAGAACAACCCTTCCTTACCCTTTTAAATTCTATTGTTTACAATGAGTCAAAAAGTCGTATCGTATTTTTGGGACGATCAAAAGTGTTGACCTAATGCGTCGCTGTTAAAGTTCGGATTGAAACGACGCGATGAATTATTTATATCGACATCGACACGTCATGTAAATTAATACATTTTTTTCTTTTTCAAATGCTCGAAAAATCCGAACGTCTGAACAGGTAGTCGTGGATTATTTGGTTGTTTGTCTACGGGCAGCGGACGAGGAGCGGACGAGGCGAGGACGGCGCGGCCAATACACTTGTGTCCAGGCGACAGCAGCAGTCCGGCGCGGGCGCGCGATGCGAACGCTTTTGGACATAATATATGCAAATATTTCGAAGAACAACGACCTTTGTCGGAGATCTCCGGTTTTTAGAAGTTTCTTCAATGTCTTTGAGAAGCTCTTTTGTAATACATTATCTATACAACAGACACTAATGTCGAATACGAAATGAAACGAATTTATTTCAAATGCGCTTGTCTGATAGACGAAATGGATTTCATACAAAATAGTAATGTTATGTAGACTTTACAGACGACGTAGGAATAAATTAATAAACTGCATCCATTTATCACCCAGGCATTGTTTCCGCGGCCATCCGGCGTCCGAACACGCACTATACGAGATTTTTTACACACCTTTCACTTCCGACCTGCGCGGGCGCAGGGCAGGTATCATCGCGCATTTCTCCGGGAAGGGATGCTATATTGTTAGGCAGCTGCGCAGATAATGTTTCCTATATCCTTTCTTCGAGTATGGGAATGTAGGTTAATGTGTGACAGCTCCGCAGAGTTTATAAAACTGTCAGCCGGCGAGGCGACGGAATGAGATGTGACAAAAATCCCGATGACAGTGCAGTGAGACGTGACTTTGTAATATTTCAAGTGTCGCTTGACGTGCTCCATGTCTAGTAAAATAAATAACACTATTGTTATGAATTAAGATATCTTCATCTCGTTTAAGTTGCATTTAATTATGAGGAAGAATAAATGAGGAATGAGATCATAATATCAACTGTAATAATTTAAATATACTCTGGGTTTTCAATTCTGAAAGAAACCGGGTCATAAGTGAAGATTGATATCGCTTTCATTCCCGTTTCCAGAGATTTGAGCGCCACAGAGTTATAAATACAAATTGACATAGAACTGTCACGCGCACTGCATGTCTCTCTTCGTCATCTGCACAACTAAATAAATTAAATTTCTTATAGTTTTGTTTGGATAATATATCACACTTTAATTATATGACTGTTATAGATTTTGAACTGATTTTAATATAATTAAATTAATTTGAAATGTCATTTATTGTCGCTAAATTGGCACATTTACGTAAAACATAATATATTGGAATGAAATAAGTGGATCAGTATGTAAAAAAAATATTAAATGCTAAGTGTAGGTACCTATTTATTCGACTAAATATGTACAACACTCCGTAGCTAAAGCACCTAAGCTTCTTAGGTCTATAAAAGAGTGATTGGTGGATAAAGTAGGGAACATTTTTGATGGTTTAATTACGCCTCGACTTATATATTAATATTATAAAGAGAGAAACTATGTATGTTTGATTTTTTGTATTTCTGTATGTAATGAAATAACTCAAAAACTACTGGGCCGATTTCAAAATTTATTTCATCCTTAGAACGCTACGTTATCCCCGAGTAACGCAATTAACAGCTAGTTACAATATAAAACAAAGCTTTCTGTAAATATAATTATGTCATCAATTGAATCTTGCAGAGCTATCACATTTTGTATTTAACAAAGAGTCATAGTCTTTAGCAATACCTTAACAAATGTAGAGGTCAACAACTCATTAAAAATGTACGTACTGATAGTTTATAGTATCAACTAAACAAGGCACCGGAATCAGCATACAATGTGTTTGCGATTATAGAATTAGTCCGATGTTAGCCGTGTCATCATTCGCGGTAGTGCGGGTTCGATGCCCGCCGCCGCCCGGTATGGTGACAACTCGCTGACCGTGCGCGATTGTTTTGTGTTGGATTACGTGTGATTCAAATTACAGACATGTTTTTATTTTTTTAATTCAGCGAGCGATCGATCGTCTTCTTTTGGAATAGATTTTCTATTGTTTGTTAGTTATTAAGATGTAATTACTATCCAATTTGCATCATTGATCACATAAAAGTTCATAAACGATGTGGGATAAACCCTGGATCACGGGAAATACGTTAAAACTGAAAAATCATGCTACCATACGTTGTAAAATAGAAGCTTATGAAAAACGTAAACCGTAGATCAAAACAATAACAGACGTAGCTAATTACGCAAACCACGAGCTTCAATATTTTCACCATAGATTCAATAAACAACTCTTACATTGTAAGCGTATATCTAATTAGCACCGATCATATTGTATTCATCACTAGATGGCACCACATTGGCGGGGGAATTCCGCTTTAAAACCTCTTCCTTATTCATACTTTTATATCATTTCGATTGGACGCATAAACTTATAATGCATCTGTTAATTGGTTTAAAGTCGTTAAATTCATTTAATATGATATCAATTTTCATTGATTCATGTTTTAATAGTAATCAGTATCAATTATATTTTATTTACGACTAGCTGTTGTGCGCGACTTCGTCCATGTAGTATAGCCTATGTTACTCGGGGATAATGTAGCTTTCAAATGGTGAAAGATTTTTTTAAATCGTCCGAGTAGTTCTTGAGTTATTTCAATACATACCAAAATACAAATATACGAAGTTTCTCTCTTTGTAATATTAAAATATTTATGATGAATGTCATAATCTAGAATACGTGTTATATCCAAAAATGTTTTGTAATTTTCAGGTTATGTGTGAGAGTTGTGTACAACATGCGTATTTAGTTGAGCCTTCGTATATAATTTTCCGGGCTGTTTCGATGTCGACGAACCTTATCCGTGTTAGCGCGTTGCTAAATGCTGGCTTGTGCGGAAATTAATTCGCAACGAGCTCACGTGTCTGTGTTCTTGTTATAAGAAATTGGTAAACGTTAACAAAATTAGTAATTAACAAAAACAATATGAGGAACAGATCGCAACTACTGAACAGATCTGTAGGAAACATAATAAATTTGCTAATTGATATCTCCCAAAACGACCGCAACGTACAGGGTACGTAAACAGAGAAACTTCCAAAGTGTTATACTATAACGAAAGTCTGGCGATCGGTATAGACGGGGATATAACAAGTTGTTGCTCGCGACTTTGTCAGCGTGGAATTAAAAAAGAAATCTACAAAATCAGCTTCTAAAATTCCGTCTAAAGATCCAGCCGTTTCTATTACCCGGAACAAACGTGGAGTTATATTAATCATGTGTTCATAAATGATTATAATTTTAAATAACCTTAAAAAAAGACGTACCAAAATAAAATCGAATATAGATAACTAGAAGCCTTTGGCAAAACTGTATACGATGTCCCGAATAGTTGAGTTAGCCAATCGTTGGGAGATATTGACGTTCCGGTGTTTATAATATACAGTCAAGCCTGGATAAGAAAGAAGCCTCTGAGCGAGAGTCATTCTTAGGTCCCGACGAGCTACCTCCATAAGCGAGAAACTCAGATTAGAGAGAAACCTCTATATCGAGACTAATATCACGGTCTCGCAAATCCAAAATCGACTTGAATTTCAATTTGAAACGTTTATAGATAAAAGAAAGTAGTCAATCTTCAAACACGATTAATCTTCATGTACATGTTTGCTACAGATAGCAAATGATATGTTTTAAAAACAAACATAAATTGTATTTCATTCTATATTGTTCCTAACCTAAAATATTGTTTTTATCTGTAAGAACTGAGCCCATTTATATATATCTAATATGTTTGAATTCTAAGCTAATATATGCGATGTGATGTAAATATATCGATATAAAGGTAGTTATATTAACAAAATATAAAATAAAACAATTAGTTCACAATACAATTGTTCTATCTATGAATTAATATGGTGTTCAAAACGTTATAAAGAATGTAAATAATATAGATTTAAGTAATTATTATTTTTTTCAAGTTAACAATACTTGTTTTTACATAAATGCATAGTTATTTCAAAATTTCTAATGTTAATACTGCACTCACTGAGGCCTATGTTTATCTATACTAATGTTATAAAGAGAAAAACTTTGTATTTTGTATGTATTGAAATAACTCAACATCTACTAGGGCGATTTCAAAAATTCTTTCACCATTAGACAGCTACATTATTCCCGAATAACATAGGCTATATTTTTTAACTTCACGCGGACGTATTCGCGGAAAACAGCTAGTTATAAATAGAACAAATTCATGTTTAAGATTCTTAAGAGAAAAAAAATCTTATTATAGTAGTGTTGATACAATTTTGGACAAAAGTAAATCTGATTGGGAATTAATGTAGGTAAGTGACGACAGCCGTGCGCCGGCATTCTTCACAATACAAAACAATGGCTTATTGTATATTACTATATATGTTTACTACTAAAACATATTTGTTTACGTCAATTCATTTAAGAATACGCGAGATAATATTTTTAACGTCTGAAGTTTGGTAAGTGATGTAAAATTATTGTTTTAAAAGAAACCTAACACTCTTACTTCTAATATCCTCTAATTTCTTTAATCGAATAAAACCTAACATCGAAGTCAATTTATGTTCATGAATAGTTAACAAAATAACAAGTAAACAATATTCATATTTTAATATACATAAAACCTGCCAAGATATAGTAAAATTAGTAACTATACAAAAATACTACAAAAAGCAGCTACGTCGGTGTAACTGTAACGTAGACCGTAGCAGCGTGTAGCCCTCGCTACGCTCGTAGCCGGCGCCCTTACAGCTAACGAAATTAACGACACAAACCTGCGGGGTAATTGCATGCACTACGTCTACTCATATAATGTTATTGCTCGAGCAGGAAGTTCATCAACGAAGTTAATTTTAGAATGAAAATTAACAACAGAAACAGTTTTCAGCAGGAACCGACTATTTTCAGTGAAGAAGCAATGAATGAAAAAATCCAACAAACATACAATGACTATAAGCGAATGTCGTAACCTTTAGCCTGTTTGAAATGTTGAAAAGTTTTATCTCATAAGCAAGCCGGGACGCGGTCGCGGCAAACGAAACTTTTTCAGCGTTTCAGGAACAAGGAAATAATTTCAACGTAAAAAGTGTATAATCAAAACTAGGAAGCACAATATAGTTTATACAAAATAAATAAAATGACATGACAGATAAAAAAAAACAAGAATAAAGCGGGCGACATGATATCTGCACAAGAGGAGGTATAATGTAAGCCTTACTGTATCGCTTCATGAGGGACTTCTTGTAGGCCTTGCCCGTCATGGCGTCGTCGCCTGGGCTGAGCCTTTCCGCGGAGTCATCGGACTCGGTGCCAGAGTCACGGCCCGCAGCGGCGGCGGCGGCGGCAGCGGCCAGATATCCCCGCGACTGTCGCAGGATCACCTGGGCGCGCACGTAGTCCGCCGGATCCGCGAATGAGTGCCGCGCGAACTCCCGCACCGAGATCTCCTTCCTGGCGTGCGTGCTCAGGTCCAGCGGTGCCTCCGCCTCCGCATCGGTCTCGTCGGTCCGGCCGCAGGGTTCCGGGTACGCCTTCCTAGCGGCCAGGGTCCGTGGCTCCGAGTCGGCGCTCAGGGCGCGCCGGTCCGCCGCCGTCGCTCGGCATGCTTCCGGCTCGGCGCTCGCCGGACGGGCTTCGTATTTAACGGCCATCATATTTAATTATTCACAAAGACACCATAATCACGAGCGGTTCCAGTTATGTCATACGGCGTAATGTGTGGTGTGATAAGCGCGCGCCGCGTCCGTCGGCGATCGCGTCGAATTGCGGACTGATGTCCCAGTTTCGCCGGCGAGTTCTACTGACTTCGTGAGCCGGCCTCGGCAGCGCTCGGCGGATCTCGGGGACGTTCGTACACTTTCGTTTTCGTAGCACGCGCTTGTGTGCGTGCGGCGCGCACACAGCCACGTCGCGCACGCACACAGGTCGCCGCTCGCCGCATGTGTGCGCAGAGCTTTTTCCACTTTCATCCGAGAGCTTTCCTCGATTTCCCGCCTGGCTCGACAGGTTTTCACTAGACAGTCTATTAATTGAAAATTTCAGGTCCACCGGCGGCTCGTTTCTGCGTTATTGTTCATTCGCAGATTGAGTTCACAGGAAAATTTAATGTAACCTCTCCGTGAATTTATTTGCGCGAACGGAATGTTTATGTGCCCGCAAATATTGCTTTAAATTGGTTCTTCAATGACCCAGTTATCGAGTCGTACGTTTCTTGATATTTTACGTAACGTTATGTAGCGGAAGGTACTAGAAACGTAACGGCCGGGCGCTAATATGTTCTCATGATTTTAACAGAAGCACACGATATCATATAACAATATAAATCCTACAAAACGAACTGAGTGATAGAGCATCACAAACCGGAACGTTGTAACAATCAGCTCGAACGCTTTGCGTAACACATCGCGTAAACAAATTGTATGTGTTTTTTTTATCTAACGCTCGGGGCATTGACCGACTTTACAAATAAAGTTGCGCGTGCGCAGCGGCCACGTGACACAGTGACTCGGCCAGCGCGCGTAGGCCCGCGCGGGAACTTAGCGATCGCGGCCGCACGGGTCTCGCACGCTGGTCGCGTACGATAGGGATGGCTCGAATGTAGGATCAATGTCATACGTTAATTTGGCCTATGAAGATAAATAGGCGCCTACGCCTGCGCCCGCGCCGCCCCGCGCCCGCCTTCATCGCAGTTTGCATTAGATATAGTGCTTCGTGAATGGAGGTTTTATATTAGATAGTTAGTGCAAATATTATGATTTAGATTAAACAAATTAAAAATGCTAATATTTATAGAAGACTCTCTAAAAATACATTTTCTTATATTTACTTAGTTTGATAGTGTATAGTGCACAATATAGTTAATATATTACACTATCAAGAGGTCACCCAGATTCGCCGAAATAGCGAAGCGACCGCTGCCCAGAGATATAGGTTGTATGTTGAACTGTGTAAATCAACACCTTAGAACCGCGAAAAAAAAATATAACGTCTAATTAAAAACTATGTTACTCCCTATTACTGTACCAGTGTGATTTGTATTCGCCATAAACAGACAAAAATGATATTTATCCTTTTAGTTAACTTTCCAGGAAAGTAGAAATATTCTCCGTCAATATTTGGAGAGCAAGAACGGAAATTAAACATAATCAAGATTTCATCGTCTCCTTGTTTATAATTATGGAGCACAGATATAGTTATTTTTAGAGATTAAATGATTAAATTTCTCCGCGCTCAGTGCGCTGTGTTTTATTTTCTGTTTTTTTTTGTGGCAACATTTAGCCGTCAATCAGTCTATATCATAATTTTATTAAATCAGGGGTGATCAACTAGGACCCAAGATCAACTTATTGACCAGGTGCAATCTACTCGCACAAAACGCTTTTAAAATCTTTTTTTAGCGGTTTGAATATAATTGTTTGTGAATTACACGCAAGCGGTAAACGACGTACTTATCGACCAATGAAAATGTCCCATAACTGCGATTTACCAGTTAGTCAACTTTGTCTTTTGCGTAATTTAATGACATACAAAAAATAATCTTTTAAATAAACTCTTTTTTATGATAATAAAATTCCTAGATAATATTAGTAGTATCCGGAAATACTTTATAATCAGTGATAGCAAATAAAAAAATCAAATAATAAATATTTTCATTAAATATGATAGCTTAATATTATTATAGTCACAAGTACAGGGGGTAACCCAAATAGATAAAAGTACATGCGCTACAAAGCGATTCATCAGAGAACATCAGTAATGTATGGAACTGACAATGACGTTCGATATCTCAGACGTGACAAGCACATGACTTATCGAATTTCAGTGTCAGTTTCGTACATTTCTGTCGATTAGCGATATCGCAAATCGGAATATAGTTTTTTAGTCGTTACTTTTAACAATAATTTTCCTATTTTTAATTCGATCAGGTTCTCAAGTGCGTCAAGAGGTCCCATTATCAATAGATAATAGACATATTTGTGTTTTTAAACGTTAAATGGAAACATTTGGTTCGCCGGCGCCTGACGGTGACGGAAAATTATCGAATAAGTTCAAAGTGTATCTGACTTTAATAAAACAAAAGATTTTTTCAGTTGTTGGTAAATATAAGTTGCATTTTAATCATGATTAAGTCCAATTTGTACAGAAAATATTATCCGAAAAAAATTATAAAGTACTGCGACAACCGAGGACCAATAAATCATCGATTATACGATACTGGAGGACCTAAACACGACAAATAATAGACCAGGGGTCTCTTTGGACCAATGTATCATAAAAAGTACCCGGTTCAAGGATGTTCTGTATTTTAGAATGTATAAGAACAACAGTACTAACGCTGATCCTCGTTTCGGAATAAAGAGGATTGACTTGATAACCTCCTTCTGTTGGAAGACGGTTAAAAATACCTGGTTACATAGAAAACCTAGGTACTTAATAATTAAAAATAAGTAGATGAACAAGAAATAAGTACCGCCTACCAATATTGTTAACCGGAATTTGAAAAAAAAAATGGCAAAGCTCGAAGCCGATGGATCCAGAGCTTAGATCATCAATCTTTTCGCGCCAATTATGCGAAGAAGTGAGCGCGATAGCACTATAAAATAATAGTAAGTGCAAGCGAGAGAAATGCAAGATGCGCGGCCAAAGGACGAGGTGTCGCGGTAAGCATTCCAAAAGTTAGATGTTTTACAGAAAAATATATGAACTATTGATTTATATTAGATATTAAAAATAGACGTAAAAAGTCTTTGTATTTTAGATTTTTCTTTGTTTTTATCTTCTTTAACTATTTTGTAGTTTTGACTTTATTGTTAAGTGTTATTTTAATTTTACTTTAATAATTTCGTGATATTTTTCATAATTTAATCATTATAAAGAACTATACGCGTTTCTTTCATTAATAATTAAAAAAATCTAATTAGAAATACTCAGACTATCTAGTTTTAACAAATCAAATTGAATTTTAATTGTATTTTATTAGATTTATTAATTATTTCTGTCTGTTTCTCCACTGTCTGAGTTTTCATTAATTTAACTAGGTCACAATTGTAAATAATATTTTAAGGAATATATAGTTGTGAACTAGGGCGTGCTTCTTGAAGCGAAATACATTAAATTAGGTTCTACATGAACGTGGCGCAGGGAAAGGTTACGTGTAAGACATCTTTGCTTAGATAATATGCGTCTAGTAAATTATTACTAATATTAAATAATGCGGTTAAAAACTAATTGCGAAAGTTCGTGTGGATAAATGTATGTTTAAATTGTCACAGAAGTTAAACATAGTTTGGAACAACGCGTAGGCTACTTACTAAGTTTTTTGTTTAATTATTAGTTTATTAGTAAACAGCGATAGGATCGTCATAATATAAGATAAATAAAGGTAGTTTTGTTAACTAAAAATGCCGTAACCATGGTTACAAAAAAACACTCAATATAATATTTTCTTGTTATAAAGAGAATAAATAAAAGTATTGAAGCAGCAAGTGGCAACATTTCCGAGCTGATAGCGCGATACGAGTGCAGTCGTTGTACGGACTCAAGGCTGCGCGGTGACGCTGCGCGCGCGCATGCCGCACACACGGTGCACCGCGCACACACACGCACAGTAATTGGCATCGATTAGCACAGGAAGACTGGTCGTGTATAGTCGTTTTTTCCCCATCTTATAAATAGCCCACATCTATCCGGTCTACAGAACGCCTGTTGGATTAGGTTATGTTTTGCTGACTTATAACTTTATACCCAGCAAGGGGCTAGCTTCTAGGTATTTGTACACGTACCAACGTTCTCAATGTACCGTTATTGAATAAGTACATACATTTATTAATATTATTCGTTTTGTAATAGTGTTTGTGTGTGATAAATATTGCCATAGTTGTTCCTTCGCTGTGAACTCACACTAAGTAGAATCCCGCGGAAATACGTGATGTTTTAGCAAATAGTCTCTTATTGGAATTATGTTTTACTGGATACTGTCGTTGGAGATATCAATTGCTGTCTCCAATGATAGCTGTCTCCGCTTCCGTTTGACTTGATTTAAATGTATTTTCTATTATGATTAATTGATGTTTTCTTTATGATATAAGAAAAAGCATTCTAATTTATAAACTACAATTAAAAGACAATATCCGAAGTTCAGATTAAATTGTTCTTACAATAATTAGAGGTAGAGCCCGCTTTAAAATCTTTGCTCGAATTGTCCGACTCGTCCGGTGAAATACCACGACCTAACAGAAGACAGGCGTCAAATGGACGCTATTCTGTGTTTCGTCTAATGAGTGTGGTGCCGGAGGCCTAATTTTAATCCACTTTTTCTTCCTATCATTTCCTTATAAGAAAATGATGGGAAGGGAAAGTGGATTGGCGGGGGAAGGGGGTAGATTAAGGGTAGGCAACTCATCTGCAATTGCAGATGTCTATGGGCAGGGGTCGCTTCGGATTTTTCAGCGAATCATGGTGGCCATTTTCTCGTTTACCATTTTGTATTATAAAAAAAAATATCTTACAAAGTTGCATGTTTTTATTAACTATTTTCGATAATTGTGCAATATACGAGTGTTTATTTATAATTCACTGTCACAAAGGTTATCTGTAAATAATTATACACATTAACAAAAATGCAATGGAAAGTTTTATTTTACTGTGTATCTATTGTCCAATTATTTAAATTTAATCAATGATAAATTAAAACTAAACGAAATAACGCGAAATGTTTTGTCCTGTGATGTATTCCATCATCGTCGTATGTAGTCCGGATAAATTATTTAAATTCCGAAGAAACTAGCTGTCTCCTTTTTATGCTTAAGTTTTAATTATGCTATCTTTTTCCAACCGCTTGTATTGGACTGAAGTGTAAGATAAATAAAATATGCGTGTGTGTTGCGGAACACTTTTTTCGTTTGATTTATATGACTACAAGCTTTTCTGCGCGACTTCGTTCGCGTGGAATTAAATAATATAGCCTATTTTACTCGGGGATAATGTACCTTTCTAATGGTGAAAGAATTTTTGAAATCGGTCCAGTAGTTCTTAAGTTATTTCAATACATACAAAAATACAAAGTTTCTCTCTTTATAATATTAGTATAGATCGTATAGATTTTTATCCCTTTATTCTCTTCGAATAAAAAGAAACAGCAAATTACAAGTGTCATGGGAGTGGAACTTTACGTTTATACCGAATGAGACTGCATTACATGTCCGCGGTACTATTCACAAATGTATTGCGCGCACGTCGCTCGCGGCCTTGTGCGCACGAGTGTGTGATAAAATGTAACAGATTAGCGCAGATTAAAAATGCAATAGATCAACTAAAACAAAGGAAAACATAAATTGCTGTACAAATATTGAAAAGTGTTTGTTGAACGTCGCCTTGGATATAATAAACACTTTACAAGAGTCAATATCCTTAAAACAAAATGTCCCTGTTTATCGATGTTTTCAAGAAGATAATGTCAACACATTCGAACTTGGATAACCCAGAATCTAAGGGACCGCGATAGGAATTTCTCTCTAATCCGAGTTTCTCGCTTATGGTAGCTCGTAAGGACCAGATAATGACTCTCTCTTATAGAAGTTTCTCACTTATTAAGGTTTGACTTTACACGAAAATAACTTCGCCAGCTGCATACACTCTCTGATGTGATAATCAGGCCCAGTTAAACTATTCCCAATAACTACATTTTTTTCTAACTTCAGTTACTAAAAATAATAAACAAAAAGCTACTTATTTACCTATTGTAAATTAGATTAGGTATTTATATCAAATTGAATGTCTTCTATTATACGTGTAAAGTACATCTCCGAGTGCGCACGCGCAAGAAGTGCGCGCTGCAATTTTCACTTGCGGGAAAAATATCGATAGTGAAAACCGTAAACAAACGCGACACACGCTCACGTGAAGTACCGTCAGCAGGACAAATACGATAAAAAAATAAAAAACTTATTTGAATCTTTCCAATAAAAACTGATTGTTAATTCTTATCTTGAAACTATACATGCTTATTGCTACTATTCCCATTAGATTTACGATAAAATGCAATATAAATCATATTTGAATTTAATTTTCGTAGTATAACAAAGAAAAAGAACTACCAAGTTACTAATTAACAAATAAATTACAAATAAGTGCTTAATAGAACTCATATAATTTGTTTTTATATTGGTTCAATGAAATATGGAATACTAAAGATTATATTCTAATCGGTATGGTAATACTCAATCAAATCGTCATCCTGCCCTTGTCTCTATGGAAGGTCGGCATAATATGTGCTCCTTCATACTTCCCTCCAGCCGTCATTAATACCCAATCAAATATTGGGATATCTCTGAAATCTTTAAAAGAAATTTGTCGTAAGTATTTTTCTGCTACCAGTATCATCGGGTAGCGTTCGAGTTTTTCTCCTCAACGTCGTCCGTCAGCGAAATTGAAAGTGGAAACTGGCTGCGGACAATTATGACATTGTTGTTGGGAGAAAAAGTCGAGCGTGCGAACATCAGGGAAACTGTGGCATTATGACGCTGCGACTTAACTGTTACTTATGATAGACTTGCTACTGTAAACAGAGGCTTCAGGATGCATTTAACTTAAGAACAAGAGTGGGACAAGTCTCTTCTTCTTTAATTTAAGGTTTTCAACCTTGTCGGTGGAGTCCTTTCAAACCCTCTCTGTCCTGTGCCAATATGTCCTTCTGATACCACACGAGGGCCACTTTCGTAATGAAAATGGCCAAGTCTAAGTTTAGCTAAAACTTCGTTAAGTTATTCCGGGCGGAGTCGCGAGAGGCAGCTAGTATAGAGATATTTCTGCCCGGGTTTGATCAATTTACAAATTAGAACAAAGAGTACCTATTAAGTAGATATATGTCTCGTGTTTGTGTTGAAAAACATATTTATTTTTTATTGGGTCGCAGATTGTGTAAGAAATTAGGGTACCGTTTGTTAAGGGACAATCTAAAATATAGTTTAGCAAAATACTCTATATATGATTTGTTCTTATAAGATTCAAATAAATGATAAATATTTATATGTACTGGACTACAAACACTGTAACATTGCTATTTTATGGAAATAAGACAATCGGTCTAAGGGAAGCCAAACGAATATGACAATTTTACCAAAGTGTACACGATAATATAAGTTTACGAAACTAGAAATGATAGACATTTTATAATAATATAAGTATCGCAACTAAAGCCAGAATATTCTACGGCATATTAAATTCACAAGCGAAATAATTCGATTTGAAATTCATCTATTCGGTGCTAGATTAAACGTCAGAAGTACAGAACCCGTTGAATTTTGTGAATAAATAATAGAGGCTGGAGTATTCGGGGCGGTCCCGCGGGCGGCGCGGCGCGGCCTCGCGCAAGGACAACGTCTAGACTTCGCTAGGCCTGGATCCTAGCTTAATTACTATTAAAACCTTTGTTCCTTTGTAGAGTTTCTGCCCCGCCGCCCCCGCCCCCGCCCCACTTATATCAGCATTGAATATATAAAACATTTACAGTAGCTACATTGAGATTTTTTTTTTAAAATTTAAACCTATTTTAATGATTTATTTTAGTACACCTTCTCTTCCTATTATTTCCTTATAAAGAAATGATGGGAAGGGGAAGTGGATTGCCGGGGGAGGGGCGTATAGGAAGAGGTATTATCCTCTTGCTGTTCGTCTCCTCCGTAGATTAAGGGTAAGCAACGCATCTGCAATTGTAGATAATTATAGGCAGGAGTCACTTCGGATTTTTCAGCGCATCCTGGTGGCCATTTGCTCGTTTGCCACTTTGCATTATAAAAAAAATGATGACAGCCAACAAGTAACTCAATGATGGTCGACGTCATTAATTATAGCAGAATATAACATTTTAGTATCAACTAAATAATAACCCATAGTTACTTTACAAGCATCATTTATTTTTAAAAGAACTAAGTTAGAATAATGTAATGTTAACTATCTTGACATGTGCTTGAATGACTACCATCCAAGTTTCCTAAGTAATATTTTTAACGAACAAAAAAAAGCCTAGAGAAAGACTATTGTATTTTTTTTTGTTTTGTCTCGAGAACGCTTAGAAGAGGTAAGATTACAATCTTAGTTTAGTAGACTTAAACATATTGTTCTACAAATATCTACATGTTCATAATGGTAACAGTAGTCTGCATACAGCCTGCGTAGATTGTTACAGAACAAATAGACCTCTGAAGTATGAAACCAAAACAATGAAAATGCGAAAATATTTGCTCATTATAAAATAGTTGTTACATAGACGGGACTAATTAGGCCATGTTCGGGGCTCATTTGCCGACTTGTACTCGTAATGAAAATGAGCCACTATAATGAACTAACGCAACTATAATATTGTTGTATTTCTTCTCTTAAAACTATATTCTATATCTTTTCTCCTTGTAATATTTGTGTAGGTTTAGTACTAGAAAAGGTCAAGTTTGTCTTATTATTTGTCTAAAATAATTATGAATACTTAGTACTTTTTTAATAGGTAAATGTAAAGCGTCCTCTTTAGGTAATGTACGCGGAGCGTGTGGAGTCACCTGTTAGATAACTTTCCCGCTGCATTGAGAGCTAACTAATTACACTGTGCTTGTGCAGAGTGCAATGCGGGGCAATGAGGGGCAATGAGTGGCAATACTAGTTGCGGGGGAGGGAGGCACGCGAGCGCGAAAGGGAAACAGGCCGGCGATGGCTCGCAGAACTGTTTCAAGTTTACTGGCGCAAATCTAGCCGCGTGCTACACGTGGGGTGCGCATAACAACACCAGTCTCACGACAACTTTATAATTGATTCAATCAAATGTATACTTAATATTTTTGATACGTATTCTGGATTATTATTGGAATTTGCTTTGTAATATTTATTTATACCGATCATTAGATTTTTGTTTGACGGAAAGTAAGTTCTACTTCTATTCAGATTGACAAATTCCTTACTCATAATTAAGTCATGATCTTTTTATCGAAAGAAGAACGTATTAAGTGGTCTACTAAACGATGTGCCTACATATATCTTAAGATAAATCCGGTTGCAACGACGCGGTGTGTATCCCGCAATGTCAAGTTTCCCTGGCGAGCCGGCGGCGGCGGCGGGCCGTGCAGAATGCACTTTCTTCCTAGACTCACACACGCACACGCTGCGTGTATACACACACATACTAATGCAACTTCTTGCCGGCAAACGAAAGTTTGTCAATGATTATTGTGGGATCTCTATTACTTCATATACAAGTTGGTTACATTTCTTAGCCTTTTCTATTCGTTTATTATTGTACTTTACGTGAAACCAATTTGGTATAAAGTACTAAAATATGTCGACGAATCATACCTTGTTACTTATCTGTAATTTAGTTAAAATAAAAACGTTTAAAACGTGTTTTTTTGTAGTAATCCTTAATAAACGTCTCAAATACGAAAGACGTGCTTTTTAGATGTATTTCTACTTACCTTTTATATTTGGTTGTGTAAATAATTGGAACTTACCTGGAAAGAAAAAGAAACATATTAGAAAAATCACATATTAGACATGGACTATAATAGTAACACTTATATATTCTAGCAATAAATATAAAACATATGTTACATGTACGGATGCTAAAGTTAATTTCAATCTGTATGCATTATGACGTTTTTAAATGTATTTTAAATCTAATCAAAGCGTGGTCTAGCGTATATAAAGTACATAGTTTAACGCGTGCAATGCATTTGATTAGCATAGTATCACGTACCGCGGGCAGACTGACGTATGCTTCGTGCTGCGTTACATCGAATTATACTAGAATACGTGCGTACGACAAAATATCTAGTTAATTAAACTTATTTGTATAGAAATCTTAGTATGTTACTAATATTAAAAACGCGAATGTTACGATGAATATATTTATTTATTTATTTAATTGTAAGAGAACCAACATTACAGAGTAGACATAACATTAAACAACAACAAAGTATGTTTGAAGGTGTCCGAAACGGCTTAACGGATCTCAAAGCAATTTTGTACAGGTGTAGAACTTTCTGGAAGAACACATAGGAAAAACTTCATTATATTAAGGTTTTAATTTCGCAAGGGAGTCGCGGGCGACCGCTAGTATTTATATAAAGGTAGCTTGAAAATAGGACAACTGCGTAGTCACGAATTCAATATTTTAGAGATCTGTCTAGACTTTTTGGTCCAGAAATTACGCAGACCTGAGAGGCATTTTAAATTCGAATTTTATAAGGTTTATTTATTATTTCAACAGAAGCTAGGACTACTAAATTGACGAATGGAGTATTTCATAATAATATAAGGACTTAGTAAAACACTTTATAGTAATAAATACTTTAAAATTAAAAGTTAAGAAGTATCAAAAACATGTGCATAGATAAAAAAATCAACCACAAAGTTCCCAACTGTCAAGGGAGCAAATTCGTTGACAGTTTCCCGTGACACGGTGCGAGCTGTCAAACCGCTGTCAGTCAATGTGGCGGGTAAAAAAGATCTGTCAACAACAACCACGAATAGTTCAGTTTGAAAGAGGCATTGATTTATTGTGTTGAATGATCACTTAAAAATAATTTAAACACAGAAATATAAATATGCTCTATAACAATATTGATAACTTTTTTTTATATTATAAAGTGGCAAACGAGCAAGCGGCCACCTGAACTCGCTGAAAAAGCGAAGCGACCACTGTCCATAGACATCTACTATTGCAGATGCGTTGCCTACCCTTAATCTTCGGAGGAGGAGACGCACAGCAAGAGGACTAGCTGTTGTTCGCGACATCGTCCGCGCGGAAATAAAAAATATAGCCTATGTTACTCGGGGATAACGTAGTGTTTTAACGGTGAAATAATTCTCGATATCGGCATAGTTGTTTTTGAGTTATTTCAATAAATACAAAGTTCCCTCTTTATAATATTAGTATAGACTAAATACACGTAATCATTTGATTAACGACTATTAAGTGTAACAAATTACTTAACAAGTTTGCATGCGTACTTTGGCTAATATTAGGAAAATCATCCGTTCGTAGGTAAACAGGAAGCAGTAAAGGAGCTAAGGTCTCTGCGGCGGAAGTACTGCCTGCCGCCGTCTGCCGTTTGTTCACACACAAAGAAACCATTCAAGCATGCACAAAATATTTCAATTCGGTTCTCTATAACCCGCTAACAGCTTCATTAGACTGGTGTCACGCGAAAATCGGCCTTATGCCGAAGAAAAATCTCCGTTTATTTCGCGAATTCGGTATAATAAAGCCCTTGGGTTACAGCTTACACCTATTAAGTACTATCATTTGGGGTCATTGACACATCCATTACTCTAACGTGTTTAACGAAGCCTACATGAATAAAAATAGCGCACAAGACGACTCGAAACCTAATTCTAAACGTACCCGTAAGAGTTGTATATAATTAGCCTATATGCTGTACATAGGGCCGCAAGCCGGGCCGGGCCGTGAGCGTCATCTCAATTATTCATTAGTCGTTCACACGAAACTGGAATTGTTATTACAGGATCCCAGCGCGTCGGGAGCTGCGCCGCGGCTGGCAACACTAAAGGTGAGGTCCCACCGCAAAAGAGTTAAGAGCTGAGCGGAAGCTGGACGGCCCCATTTTCCACTTTCATACGAAACTTCATACTTGTGTCCCCACCGACAAAGCGATGTGTCTAAAAGAGGCGAAATGTTGCAAAGAGCCGAGCTGGGTCCGGGCCGTGACAAATGAGACATCTTATGCCATTGGGCTCGCTTAGCTCAGATCTTTGTTGGTGGAACGCAAGCACATTTAAGGCCGCTCAGCTCACCATCTTCCGGTCATAACTCTTTTGCGGTGGGCGCTCGGCTTTATTGAAACAAAGCAATAGTAACATCGCATTGACGATACGAAGTCGAACTATGAAACACTTTGAGGTCCTATAAGTGCTCGGTTGTTGATCTCTACCATAAAAATAAATTTTTACATTAGACTGCTTGCGTTCATTTTGTATCAGAATACGTGAATTTATTATGTTAGACTAGGTCGGAATTTAATTGTCAAGTAAATAACATTATGATCAAAATCATTGTCTCCTATTATAATGTCGAAGGGCACTGATTTCGATTTAATTATGAGCCTAGACTCCGGCGGCCTAATTAAATAAAATATTAATTAATTTTAATTAGTATCCAGATTTTGGTCTAACGAGATTCGACGGCGCTAACGTCGGAATAAATTAACAATTTGATATCAACAAAATGGGATTTAGTTTGCTATAATTATTTGAGACATTATTGATCATGGAATTTATCAAGACGAAATCGGAGAGCGAGTTCTACGAAATACAAAAACAGTATTGAAATTTTGTGTTGGCTTCCAACTGAGTTGTCAGTCGTAAAAGTTGTGACGATAGTTCGACTTGACTCAAATTTTCTATACCTTTATTGACCTATCACTGCGGTGAGACGTTTGTAAGTGATTTAGACAGAACAGAGGATCAAATTAAAGAAGTAAGAGAGCTCGAGCAAAGGTACACGTAACAAAGAGCCGTGTTGCGGTGTGCCGTAGACAGTGTAACGCAGACGCGTGTCCGTGTGGCGTGTCGGGCGCGAGGGTGGCGCACACAGGGATGATTTCGGCGCGGTGGTGTTCTGTGGGCGCGGAGGGTGAACGGCCTACCCTTCGACCTTCAGACTGGGGGGCGGGCGTCGGGCGTCGGGCGGCGGGCGGCGGGCGGCTGTC
>QDHC01006764.1:334471-370210 GCA_013186455.1 Papilio dardanus tibullus | reverse complement strand
TTTCCGTCGACTCTATCAGCAATATCGAAAAGTACTTTGGGTAGGCTCCCAGGCGATTTCAGTCCACTTAAATATTATAGAAGGAAATATTATATATAATTGATATGACACTGAGGCTCGTACGCAGGCAGTGCGGTACGCAGTAAGTAGGGCGCGGCAGCACAACAAACATACGATAAGGCGCACAAACACATTCTGCGCCGAGCCTTAATATTACCTTATGTAATTAAATTAAGGCTCTCTGCACAGATACTTGCAGGTAGTATAACAAAGTTAGAATACAATTTGGAAAATTGAAAAAGAACAAAGAAAGTGTTAATGTAACTTTGGTCGCATGATACCTTCTTTTTTAACAACATTTACATAGTATGAAACAAAGTCGCTTTCTCTGTCCCTAAATCCTTGTATGCTTAAGTTTTTAAAACTACGCAACGGATTTTGATGTAGTTTTTAATAGATAGAGTGATTGAAAAGGAAGATTCTTGTGTATAATAACATCCATTAAATAGTGGACAAATACTGTTATTTTTTAAGTTTGTAATGTGATGTAAATAATTTTCTTCTACATTTTTCTAGTGTACTAGCTGTTGTGCGCGACTTCGTCCGCGTGGAATTAAATAATATAGCGTATGTTACTCGGGGATAATGTAGCTTTTTATGGTGAAAGATTTTTTGAAATCGGCCCAGTAGTTCTTGAGTTATTTCAATACAAATAAAAATACAAAGTTTCTCTCATTATAATATTAGTATAGATTTTTATAAAAGGTTACAGAAATAGCATTAATAATAATTAACTTGTATAATGCGCGTTGTTTTTAAGTTTGCTCATTTCCCTACAAATTGACAATGAACTATAAATCCCTCTTATATCTCTTACTACGCATTAAAAGGGTTCTAGACTTTTAGGTATAAATATTAGAGTGCATTTGAGTATGTAGCCAGCTTTGCGGTCTAGGCCGGGCGCTGCCCCGCTAACTGCGCCCAAGGCGACCCGCGGACGTACGCCTGCACAACAGGCACTTGCTTTACGCACTACATTAATGTCCTTAAATTGTTATAAATAATAAAAATCATGTAGTTAGACAGTTTAAAATAGATATGTCGATGTTTGTTTGAAGGTTTGTCCAAGAGGAATCAAAAAATCTCGATTAAATTTTGCACACATGTCGGTCATAGCCTGGAAGAACACATAGGTTACTTTAGTAAGTTTTTTAAAGCTAGTTCTACTCGTAACTTACACTTAATTAATTTTATAAACGCTATCTTAGATTACTTTCCCAATCCCGTCTCTTTTAACACTTGTTTAGCATAAAAAATAGACTAAGGCTATCCTTTCTCAGATTCTATAATATTTGTGTACCAAACGTTAAAATCGCTTTAGTAGTCTTGGAGTTAAACGGAGTTATTTATTATATTAATAAAGTGCAAGTGTAGTCGTTGTTGATATTGAAACTAAAATTGTACAATTCCATTAACAATGCTATGTGTAACAAATGCATAAGACACTTGAAATGAACCTCGAGAGAATCGAGAACTTTCCTTCGTTCACGATAAAATAAACCGAGCATAGGGGCGCTGGCGTCGCAATCCGCCTCATCTCGTGTGACATAACAACACACTCACACATGGAACGTTTAGCTCTGGTCTTTGAGCGGGTCGTGTGCGATGTGCGCCCGCGCAGTGAAAACGGGGTCATGGTGAGCGCACACACGCACACGCACGCAACGCGTGACGCACATCGCGTGCACGGATTGCGGATGTTTGAGCCGAAAATTATACGGATCAAAAGATCATTTGCTATAAAACTAAGAAACATATAATTGTTCAAGAGAATAATATATATTTTACCTCGTACAGTGTTTTACTAAGTTAAATAAATGAGCCGTAAGTTAAGTAAACAGAAAATATAACAACAACAACATAACTCACGCCCGTAACCCAGAGGGGTAAGCAGGGACAACGGACCTCCATTTGACACGATATTGACACACCTCTCTCGCTTCTACATTCATACATCTACGCATACACGGCGGTTACGCGTGCTCTTAATTAAAATATATCAATAATAAATAAGTATTTATAATATGTAATTTCTTGTATTAAAAGTCATGCAACGTACACTAGCGATTAAAGATAGAAAACTTAACTAAGGAACTATTTAAATGAGAGTCAGCCTGCATGTGTAATAATATGCGATTCTGCGAGTACTTCAAATATATGAATTGAACGTTTTATCAAACGACGAGGTCAAAGGAATGGAGGAATTGTATTCAATTACCGGGTACAGTATACTACAGATTGTTGCCTCTGCAATGATCTATTTTATGTCTCACGGCGGCTCGGCGCGGCGCGGGCATCGCGGATCTGATGCGGTAGGTCAGTTCACTATACTGTTTTATCTACGTACTGCAAAGCGACATCTAGCGGCAGGCGGCGAAATTAAAATTACCCTAAAGAGTTAGTTGTAATTTACGATTTTTCGTTTGTAATACTTATCGATAATTGTTTAATAAATTAATAAATAAATTGTCATAAATTATTCATGCACCGTATTGCTTTGTTTTCGTTTCATCAATTCAACAGTGTCGGATTGAAATATCCCTTCCGAAAACTCAGAAACGGATATTAAGCGCCCTTGACATACATAAATCGGTTATAAAATTCAAAATATTTCTTGGAACTATGATGAGGCTTTTAAATATAAAAGTTGTAAACATGTAGAGAAGAGGGGAAAAGGGGTTTTTAATTCGCTAATAAATTGCTGTTATTGACCAAAACTCCAATCTACCAAAAATATCTCAAGAACAACAACATACAAAATCAACATTAAAATGCGCGCGAAATGAGGAAAAAAGACGCGTGATTCAGTCAAGGGGTGTGGAGAGGGGGCAGCGGGGTGAGGACGAGAATTCACAAACGAATCGCTTGCGAAATAAATTCGTGTTTTACAAAACCAGCGCCGGCCTTCTCGCGCCACGTGCAGCGTCAGCCGAATAGCAACAAATAACGTGACAACTGAAGATAAACAGAATAATAAAAGATCACTAAAGCCTTGTTCACACCAGAATAATATTTTAGTCGACTAGCAAATAATAGGTACCCAAACAAATGATTTACTAATGTACTCTACTAAAATGTTGCTGTTAGGACACCTTTAGTTACTAAATTACTTGCTACTCGACTTAAATACCATCCTAGTGCGTTCAAGGTTTTATTGCTAACTTGTGACGGATACTTGATCAAGCACTTAAACAGCTCTATGGTGTTAATTCGTTAAAACATGACGAAAAGCCGAGCAAAGAAGGGAATTAAAGTGAGCGCCCATCGCAAAAGTGTAAAGAACTGAGCGGGAGCTGGGAGGCCCCATTTTCCACTTTCATACGAAACTGAATACTTGTATCCCCATCAACAAATAGAAATGAGATGTGTCAAAAAGAGCCGAAATGTTCTAGAGAGCCGAGCTGTGTCAAATGAGACAGCTGTGTTAAGCCATTGGGCTCGCTTAGCTCAGCTCTTTGTTGATGGGGACGCAAGCACATTTGAGGCCACTGATAGTCACTAAACTTAGTCACATTTCAAATCGAAAGTTACTAAACCAGCTTGAACAATTTGATATGACAACTACTCATTTACATAGACAATTGAAATCATCAAAGTTTTCCGTAAATATTCTTGTCGCTGACGTCTGACGTGTCGCACTGACGCGACCCGGTTCACCGAACGTCACGTCATATCACCAGCAACCCTACGTCACGTCACGCGCTAATTAGGTCGCTCTTACCACCGGCCACCTTGACACGCTGTTCCATATAGATTTCTATGTTATTTCAACAGTACTAGGAACTCAGAAGAGGAAACATAGCCTATAAGGAATGTTTTGATACATTTTCCTTTTGACCAATATAAATATGTTTACGTCTTAAGGTCAAATATTTTAAATTAACAAGTAATTCTTTTTGTACAGTATTCTATAGTTAGCGTAGCCATTTTTTGTCGTACTCAAAACGGGATATTGCTTCATTTTTAAGAATATTATTATACAGAAGAAAATCATTTTTTTAAAAGTTGTTTAAAGCTATTTATTTCGGAAATGTTGAAAGTACTTACCAAAAATGTCAAATTAGTCAACAAAGCTTAATAAAACGTACAACATTTTAGTAGGGATGTCACGACAGGTTATGACAAATTATTCAAATTTTCGCGCGGTTCAGAAAACGGGACTATTTGACGTCCCCGAAATTTTTTCGGGAACACCGGAACCGTGACTATAAAACTGGACAGTCCTGTTAAATACAGGACGTCTGGTCACGTTATCTATATTCCAAGAATTTTAAGAATAATTTACCTATCAAAACGCAATATAAGTCTATTGATAGATTAGTGTGATGTTTTTTTGGGAAGCTTTTTCTGTATAGCAATTAATGTTATCTGTGGTACAACGAAGTATTTACAAAAACCACTTCTATGAAGTCACAGAGATGGTATCCGTTTTTGTGTAAAGTCCCAAAGGTAGCGCTGCGGTGAGATTAAACGAAGTAATGCCGCTTCAAAATTAGCTTCTATTTTTTTTAAGATTTACCCGTGAAGATAATAATAACGCACGGATAACGTTTTGAACATTATTATCTATACTTCTATGTCTATACTAATATTACAAACAAATAAACTTTATACTTTTGTACATATTAAAATAACTCAAGAACTACTGGGCCGATATCAAAAACTCTTTCACCATTCGAAAGCTACATTATTACCGAGTAACATAGGCCATATTACCACGCAGACGAAGTGGCGAACAAAAGCTAGTAACAAATGTAATTATCACTATTTGTTTAAATATACTTTGTATTTCTTGAAAACGGACATTTAACAAACAATTCTGTTTAATTATCATCCAGTTATACGTTACTTGTCATAGTGACCTACATTGTTTCCTTCGAATTGAGTTTAGATAAATATTTCCCGAAGCAATGAATACTCAAATACAATTAATAAAAAAAGCTACGTTACTAATAATAATTTCAGATAGACTTTTTGGTTCAATCTACAAATTTAGCTCTTAGTTATCGTATAGTAAATAATTTATTGACTGATTAAAAATAGTATAAATATAAAAAAAAACTTCAGAATTAGAATGAAGCTCCTCCAGATGTAAGTAGTTTATGAATCACGCACAATTTAAATATAGGCGTACATAGTATGAATCTTGATATTTCGCTATAATAATATTCTAGCAAAGGAAAGTCTGCGTAGGCTTCGACGCCAGGCTTTCACTTCCGACGGTAGTGGTCAGGTTACCTGCAGTATGCACCGCAACTATGCTACTACAATCATATTTTCAATAAAATTACTAGATAACTTAAAAACTCCTATCTATTCTATTCTTTGTGTATAGATTTTATATCATAGTAAAAAATGCACCATCAAATAAATTAGCAAAACGAAAAAATATCGATTATTCGCGTTTTGTTTAACGACGCACAATAAAATTAGATATTTTTTTAAACGAGTAAAAGTGCGATTTCAATTCTTAATTTTGCCATTATTATTTATGTCTATAAAATAAATAAATATGAGTAGATATTGTTAAGACCTAAACATTGTCAATATTATTATTATAGTAATAGCTAAAAGCTATAACAAACTCGCCATAGCTGCGATTAGGTCTCGTAAGATTATGATTAGACATCAACAAAACTTTCTCGCGGTAAAAGCGGCGGATCGCGAAAGGAAAATCGTCGGTACTTCCTCGAGCGGAAACTAAAAGTGGATTGTAATCGTGAGAGAAAACTGCATTAGCTGCCCGGTGCAACGAAGAGATTGCTATGCACTAGTTTCGTAACGTGCAGCGACATCTATCAATAAATATTGAAAACAGAGAAATCATCTAAATTTTAGCGACATCTAGTTGGGATTTTCTTCATTATTCTGACAAGAAAATACAAAGCCTGCGCTACTTGACAATAGATGACGCTATTCTGTACGTGATTTAACAATGAATGGATAGCGAAACCACAGACTTTAATATAACTTACCTTTACCTCCACCAGCATCATGCACCTGCGGCTTCCCACTCGGCACTCGCTGCATCGGTGATGCGTTTCCATAACTCATTCCCGTTCCGTTGTAATCCGTGCTCATAGGCTCTTGCTTTATGCCGCTAGATGTCGCGGCAAGTTTCTCCGCGAGTAGCGGATTTGCAGAAGCAATGTTGTAGCGGCCATTGGTTATATTATTCGCCACCGCGTTGTTGATGGCGCTGGTGCCGGACCGCAACAGCTGCTGTAGCCGCTGTTGGCCGTTGTGGGGCGCGGCGATCTGACTTTGCTGATAGTACGGCCCCTGTATTTGACTCCCCGACGCCGGCGATATATTGTTGTTTTCTTCTTGCTGAAATATTAATACAAACATGTTTAATTAAATTTTTGTTAGAAGATATTTTTACATCAAGCGAACCATTTTTTTAACCAATGTTTCTTTAACCTTTACCTATGCTACAAAAGGTACAAACCTTAATTTCAATGGGCGGCACAGGCGTCGCGGTAGAATTGGTAAGGTCGGTAAAGAATGTGTCGAAGTTGTCGAAGGCGGTTTCGCCGAGCTGCTTGAGGATGTCATCAGGGTCGTCGCCGTCGGGCTCGGCGAGGCCCACGATGTTGCTGAGCTCGGCCTGCGTCAGCTCGCCCAGCGACGCCATTTGTTGGAGTGCGGCCGCCTGCCCGCCGCCGCCCGTCACCGCGTCCTGAAACGTCACACAACAAATATCAGTAAAGAGTTAAATTAAACTATGTAGTTTAAACTGACATTCAGACTTTAATGTAAATAATAATGTAGCAACTACATTTTTCTGGAAAAATATAACACTTAAGTGTTGTAAGAAAAAAAAATCCGCTACTTATCGGTGGATATTGGATAATTTAAACATATTCTCTAATACTTTTAATTAAGGCACAAACCTGCAGGCAATTGGAGAGGTCGACCATTCTGCCCTCATTTTCGGCTGTCCACCACTCGTCTTCAATAAATGGCATCGCCAGCGCCGGCCCCGACGGCGCATGCGTCCCCGCCACGTTGTCGCGCCTACTGCACGCCAGATGGCGCAGTCCTAAAGCTCACTAACACTACCACTCGCGATCTACACACTTAAGTTTATTAACACTATATAATTAAATTCGTTTAAAACGTTTGGCAAAGTTTCGGACGGATCGTTCATTATTCGACGTAAATAATTTGACGTTTCTTAGGTACTAAGTTGCTTGGAACACATGTCGGTTTGCGTTGTATTGTCGTTGTTCGCTGTAGCCAGCTCGCTGTGGCGGCGAGCGGCGCGCCTGCTGCAGCTGCGCGGCCAGGCTATCTCACGCCCCGCAGTCCGCTCCTCTTCAGCAGCAACCTGCCAACATGTCAGGCGTAGGCTTTCACGTCTTTAAAACATCGGAGGCTATTTATACAATGGTCTTGGTTGTTAAATCACAATAAACTTAGAAAAAAAAGATAGACCATACCACAGATAGCGCTTCAAATATGTACTGAACCAATATACTTAATATAATCGAAGTCAAGACCTTTTAGTTATAAAACCAACATTTGCTGCCTTTTTAGTGCATTTAGTTTGGGATGTGTGTAAAGTCTTGAACTAAGTTTTCACGTAACATCAATGAACCCAGTCACTTATGCCGCATTGGTATTAAATATACGTGTCGATATAAATACATTTCTACAATATATATTTTTTACTCGAGAAGTTGCTATCGCGTAAGAAATAATTCTTTTAAAGATATATTTAATAGCACTCTTCTACACAGTCACATTTATTATGAAGTCTATTAGTATTATAAGTTTAGAAAGGTACAGTGTAAGATTATGTACATAAAAGTATAAATTATATTAATAAAATATTTACCATCTGCATAAATAAAGGCAACTTTATAGATTTGTGGGGCTTAAGGAATATTTTAATACTTTTATTATGATATAAAGCGGGGCGACAGTGCCCCGAGGTCACCTGGCGATGCTCCGGCGGCCGTCGGACCTGCCCCGTTGCGGCATAGGTGCTGCCATCCAACGCGCTCACCACGGCACTCTGCAAACAAACAAAATTGTTTCAGTATATGTGAATTTTTAGGCATAATTACATATGTAACCGAATCTTGTTGGAAACTTTCAATTTGCCGATGTATCAAGCCAGAGATTTACTAGCGATTTATCTACTGCACACTAGATGGCGTTGAGCAATAACTTCCCTGTTTATAATTGTGCTCATAAATATAATTTGAATTAGGGGCCTAAAAAGAATGTTTGTCATAAGTTCATAAAGGATGTAATTTCTGTGTTTCTTAAACTTGTGTACTATTAGTATTTATGTAGTAAAATATAATGTCGTGAAAGGGAATATAAACGCAGTCAAAAGCCATTTAAAAAAGTACAATGCGCGGAAGAGTTTGCTTCGTCACGGCGACGCTAGTGTAGAAAACGAATAGATTGCTTACTTTGCCTTGCTTGAGTAAAAAGTTAACAATGCATCCCCCTCCCCCTCTCCCATTATAGACGTAATTATTGGCCTTAGACAATGAGAAATTATACTTTTATTTTCTAAAGACAACTTTCTTTGTTTCAAATTATTCGTCGTTACATAATTATGAAAGAAATTATGTGTAATTGATGAATGATTTTTTAAATAAAAATGTTATGAAAAAACTATTTATAAATATTCAATAGGAAAGTTGATTGTGTAATGATTACGATTTAAACTTTCATGTTTTAAAAGTATGAATATGCACAAAGCATGGAGATTAACAAATTGCAAAGTATCTGGTTTGGTTCCTGATCATTTTTGTTTTAACCTAAGTTGTAAATATGACAAAATATTTATAAATTAATAGAAGCGTATTTTATTGTAGTCCGTTGACTCTGTCTCGTGCGTGTAACGTGACGTAACGTAACGAGTTGTAACATGATGCGGTCAGCGGCGCCACTGTACGATGCGAATCTCACATATTTCTTTTGCAAGAAATCACTTTTATCATCAGATATTACTTCATATTTAAAAAAAGTTTTTTTTGTTTATACAGCCAGTAGTGGCTGCAAAGAAATAATAAAAAATATATAAAATAGAAAAAAGAGTTTTTTTATATTATTTTATGTACAATGAATTAATCGTAACATAAATAGCTTATAAATAGTAAAATAAATCAGAACTAATTAAATAAACCTTCATTATGTTTTTGTTTCTTTATAAGGAGTTTTTCTTAATAAAATATATTAATGTATTCTTGGTGAGCGACCTCGACCACACTTCCTATTCTGAGGACCTTGCTCGCCAGCCGCAGCGCACGCGCATCGCCAATAACATCTCGCTAATCGCTCCTATAGTGATTAAATTACACATATAAATACGCGGACAAAAAAATAGATCATTTTAAATTCAAAATGTTGACCCACATTGATTATTTAATTTATATTTTAGAGGAAGTAATGGTTTAATGATGACATAATTATTTTTATAGTGAACACAAGGTGTATAAGAAAATATTTTAATCTCTGCCTACACCTCTAAGTTATGGGTGTTACTGCATTCAAATTATTTTTTACATTTCGTGCTAAAAACTAAACTTGCATCATTTTTTAGAATAATTTTGTATTAAATATTTGTAAACACTGCCATCTATGTTCGGGTCTGTGTACTACTAACTGCTTACAAAACAAATAATCCAAAGTGGGCAAATAAACCAAATTATTTTACTAACTTTTTCACTAACCAGCCTAAATTTAAAAAAAAAAGTATTTTCATTGTTTTTTTTTCACCATGAAACATTGTACAAAAATGTACGGACGGAACGGAACGCACTGTACTGTTATGACAGCTAACGTCACCGAATGTCAAACCGGTGTATTTCATATTTTTGTAGTGTTATTTTGTTTTAAATTTTGAGGTTTTTCAATAACTGCACAATGTCTGGAGATTCTTCTACTTCTGATTCAGAAATTAGTGCGAGTAGTTCAAAGTTTGATCCAGTGAAAACACTTCATTCGAGTAGGACTTTAGTTCCTGTCGAAAGTGCTCCTTTGTACAACAGTGTCGACCAATTCGAGGCATCTCTTCAGAGTAAAAATACCATTGTGCCCGTCGGGCACAGCGACATAGTTAAAAAACAGAAAGAGGAAAAGGAAAAAAGGCAACAAGAAGAAACTCGGCGCTTGGAAGAAGCGAATAGACAACGCTTTGCAAAATACGAAGGTGAGGTTAGTTTTGTAGATGCATTTTGTTAATTTTGGTAATCTTTTTCATTACTTCGGCGGAAATACTCCTTATATGTATTTGAATATAAAGTTTATAGATTGTCGAATATTTAAACATTGGGTTATAATCATCATTGAGTAAAAAAAGCACTCAGGAGAAAATATACTGTATGAAAAATAACAATAGTTTTTCAAAACAACTTTGTTGTGTCTGTGATAAATTTAAGATATGTTTGTTATATTTTATGTAATGTGTGATAATATTTATCTGTTCCCCTTGAAGTAGTACCTTGATTTACAGCCAAAACAAGAGTTTTTTCATATTATTTATTTGTTATTAGGATTAGTTAGTAATGGCCGCCGGCCTTCAACACTTGAACTTGATAATAAATTATTTTGAATGTAATATTTGTTCAGGAATTGCTCTATAAAGAATATTTGAGTAAATGTTAATGCTCATGCTAATAGGTATTTTTTTATACACAAAAAAGACATTGGCATATCGGGTGGAGTTTTTTCTACCTGGTCACAGATCACTGGGTCACTTTTATAAATGGCTTAGAGCGCCATCTAGTTGATAATACAAATATTATAATCTAGTCTTTAAGATTTATTGCTTTGTAATCATGTTAGCTATTCTCACAAAATATATTTGGGATTATTTTGTAATCTACATTTTATTAGTATGCAAATACCTGCAAAGAAGTAATTGCTATAGTAGTAGTAGGGGCTATGTTTCCGCAACTCTACAACCGGCCAGGTGTTAAATCACACCAGCCCTTTAAATGAGACCCTAAACACTACAGATTTATGTCTTTTGGCTTTTTTTTACATTATCTTTCGAGTTAACACAAACAATCAAAATTAGTGTTTGTTACACTGAATAAATAATTGGGATGATTAATAACCTATTAGTAACTGTTAGAAAGAGTTTATTTATCTATGACAGAGTATTTTTAAGTCTGATTAGAAATTTATTACATTTTCTTGTTAAGACTCGTTAAAATTATTATAAGTTTTTACTCCTGTAACATCTGTAAATAATATTATCATTTTTTAAATAGGTAAGTTAGTAAAAGATAAGGTAGTTAGGTAGGTCAGTTAAAACCTATTGTTAGCCCTGTTATTTTTTTTGTTTTGGTGACTTTTTTCTGTATAAAGGTGTTCTAGAAGTCAACAGTAGGTCTAACATGAATATTTGCGACAAGACTAATTTAGTTGCTCGTTTGCCTTCTTCTATAAAAAAGAGCCTTCATACTCTGATCAACAATGTTAAAATTTGTATCAGATTGATTGGTGTACTTTTTGCCCGGTAGGGGCGCTGCAATATAATACGTTGACTGGGGCCACAGATAAAATATGCAGTCTTTTTCTACTCGTCACATAGTAGTATTATCTGTGTTCACAACACCCCCAGGGGTGGCGGGCGGTTGCGGGTCGTCGGGTCGTCGTGGGGTCGCCGGCCGCGTTCAACGCACGCCGCTCTGTGTCACAGTGGGCCGACGACCTGACCGGTGTTGCTAGGTCGCTACTCGCTAAGTTATTGCCCGCATACACGTGACTACGTATAGTAGATGCATAGGTGATTGAAAAGTGCAAGATTTAATTTATTGTTATTATTTGTAACTATTACGTCTTGTCCTCAATTGATAGTTTTTTGGACGACATTTAAATTAAGATCCTGAAAGTGAGAATTAATTAACATTCTTGAAGTAAACTTGTGGAGCATGAATGTTATTGTATCCAATTTTGTATCTCCTGGAAATCAACGCATTAAAATAGTTTTTGAAATTTATAATCTGTGTTTGGTCTCGAATGATATTTGCGAAATATTTTCATTTCATGTTCATAGCGCAGTGCAATCGGTCCCGAAAGCGTAGTGACGTGGTATCGGCGGTGTCGTCGCTTCATTAGCATACCGCCCGTGACCCGATGACCCGGTCGCAACTCACTTATGTAATAACTATTTTTTTTAGGTATGGTATGTATAACAATGAAAGTGAATGTCGAATAGATGTTTTAGTTTTTAAAGTTTTTTTCACGACTTTTTTCTGACCGATAAATAAAAAAAAGATTACTTATTATTTATGTTTTGTAATAGCATATACGGTATTCATAAAAGTGAACTATTTATTTGAATGATGGCGCATGCAATCGCGTGTCCTCAACGATTGTTTTCCGGGCAATTTGACGAAAATGGCGCGGGAAAGTTGCCGCCTCGCTTTCAGCCAGCTGCAACGCGTGTCTATGCTTATACTATGCCAGATGTGGAGGTAAAATCCTAGAGCGTGTCTATGGTTAGTCTAGTAAATATTTGCTCGACCATGTCTTTGCCTTTTGGGGATTTTAGAACTAATTAGCGATCGCATTAGAATTCGAGAAACTTAAAGCTATCTACAGTATATCGTCTGTACAGTTAAAATAAGTATATTTTCTTAACTATATGTGTAGTTTTAAAGTATGATGCAAGTTTAATCAGAGAGCAAATGGAAAACGATGTGGAAAGACGTAGTGCTGAAAGACATGAGTGAGTGTCAAACCATAGATGAAAATGTCGAAGACCGAGCGAGGTGGAGAAAAACTACTATTAAGAAAACGGAATCCACCACCAGATGGCATTAGCGCTAGGTAGAGAGAGAGAAGGTTTATATCAGATATTATGTACTGTGATAATGGTAACACTTTATCATCGCAGGTTTATCATTACTCAAACGCATAATGGAATAGCTGGAGCGATGTGCCTCGTACGGTGTGCGAGGTCCATCGCGACGTTATCATTATCATCTAGATATGAAATAGCGATGGTAAATGGAGCGCACTTCGCTAGGCGGCTTTCTCGTGCGGATTTGTTGCATAACCGCTTTCCACGCGGCCGCGCCTCCCTCCCCCTCGCACCCGCACCCGGCCTGGACCCTCGGTCGTTGACACACGCGTCCAGATATTCGCGAATTCATCACGAAAAAAAAAACGAAACTCGTCCCGGTGCCCGGTTTTTGCAAAGTGAATTTTGAAGACACGTCTTTCGAGAGCCGCTCGAATCACAATTAATATTTATAATCTGTTTTTGAGGCGTACATGAGCGATGTATTTTTTACGGTGAGAACAGTGGAACGTAATTAATAATGTTAATTACAGTCCACTGCTCACGCAAAAAGTTATACGAATATTTATGGAATCTGATTGTTTTCTTATGTTTACGAGCAGAATTAACGAAGTAGATAACAGTTGCGTGGTGATATCGTGGCGGGCGAGTGCGCGTGCGCGGCCGCCGCCGCCGCCGCCGGCGACGTACTCACTTTTATCGTATTGCCATACTTATCTCAGTGTTCTATGCTTATTTATGTTATTTTAAGCGGCAACGTGCTATTATTAACCTGTTATGTTATGTTACGCTATTCCAAGACGGAGCGCCGCATACTGTATTACAATCCTATAATATAATTACATTGCATAATGGTACAACGGACTCGAATCAGTAGGTACAAGTTAACATGAAGCGAAGGGAGCAAGTGATAAACTAAACATGTAAAACTAAGTCAGGCGTCCACGTAATGTACGAAACGGAACGCAAAGCGGAAGTGATGCAACGGAACGCGTTTCGGCGCGCATCTGTGTAAACATGGCGGGGTTTTGTGAATGGCGCGGGCGGCGGCGTTCCCGCGCGCGGGCGACGACCCCGCCGCGGTCAGCGCCCGGCCCGGCCGCGGGGATGGCGCAGTGAAAGTAATTCGCGACCGGCCGCCCGCGACTCGCTTGCTCGCTACTCGCGGCCCATGCCACCCTGGTACCGAGCCCCCACACACGCATACCTTTTATGTAACAATTTTCTTTAGCATTGTTTTCTCAACTATTTTATGCCGCCCATTAAAAACCTCGTAATGACAATTTTCCCTCATTCCTCTTGTCGAACGCCCTTCCTTCTTTTAATTTTGGGCTTATCGAAAAAAACTTTTTGCTAAACAGTATTTTTGGAGCAAAGTTGACAGAACAGGTTGTCAGATCGCGAACCACGCTTTAAAAACATCGTAATGTGATCATCGACAAAAGTCGTTTGCGACGTCCCGAGATACGATGCAGATTTTCAAAATAAAAGCAAACAATATGACCTGTCGCGAAGATTACAAGGCTCTACGTATACACGAAACATAATGTCTTTCTTTGATCCCATATCGGTAAAGGCTCGATGTAAAAACACGGAAAAGCTTGTAAAAATATGTAAACAATTTTTAATGTACAGTGTAATGAAAAAATGTTTAATATAAATAACTCTTTTAATAGATGTAAAGATTATATTAAAATGCAGTGTGGTCCGACTTTCTAAAATTACTGGAAAGTTACTTAATAATAATGTCTGCTTAGTACAACTATAGACAATAATATTTTTGTCGTAGCCCCCGCCCCGAGTAGACCACCGCCGGCCAGGACCAGTAAGAATGTGCTGCATCGCATCCATGACATTAACGGCCCCCTCTCCGTGCTCAAGCAGTGTGTGGACCAGAGGCTCAGAGTTAAGGTACACATCCCTTCCATTACAACCACAATTTTATGTAACGAATGTAATTGGTATTTTTAATCAGCATGCACTTCTAGACAGATTGACAGCAGTAATTCTTGATTAGTCTTGAAGTAAAATTACGTTTTCTTCAAAGGCCAACAACACGTTAGTATTTTTTTGTTGTAGATGCTAATGGCCTCTGTTAATAACTCATCATACGACGGAACTCTTTAACAATCGTTTTGTATTCTTAAATTGCCTCGAAGCAAGACTTGCTGTTCCATGTATAGTTCGGGGTGTCATAATTCTGGATGCGGTCTTTTGTGCATCCTTTGTGCGTTCCTGGCTGGATGCCAACCCGGAACCTCGCCCGGGAACTGCCGACTGAACTGAATTAGATCTACAGAATATCGCCGCCTCTGTCCGGACCACGAACGTTTCAGATCTATCGATTGACTTCAATCATTGTAAATTGATAGACTGGGGCACGTACTATTTTAGAAAATAGTGATAGTAAACTGCTAGTAGAGTTTGCATGGTGTGTAATCCTTAATTGTGATGAAACTATCAAATAATAAACATGTAGTAGTAGATTAAACTTTAACGAATGACCCGATTAGTGCAGCTGTTGAGGAAACGACCCTTAACTGAACAGAAATACGCTGCCAATAGAGGATAATTGAGCTAATTGCAATGCTCGATTCTGTGAGAGCCCGCCTTTAGCTGCGGGTACATTGCACTAGGCTTTAGAAGAAGAGGTTTTTAGAAGTGAATGGTGTAATACAAAGGTCTAAGTAGTAATTAAATTAGTCTATGTATGTCTGCTTTACTCCAAAGCATGCGCCCTATTGAAGGTCTCGTTTACGCCGACAACACGGAAACTTATTAACACTTATGATATCAACTTTATCAATCCCTTTTGTTGGATATCATTGGACATTGACCAAAGAGTTGTATAGTGCGATGACGTCACTACGTGATATAACCATGGCCATGTTATTGAGAAACTTCAAGGAACTTCTGTGTATGTCGACATGATCAATGTCATGGTAGTGTCCGAAAATTGAATGAAATTACTTATTCCTTTTATATCTAAACTACACGAGCTATCATCAATTTTTCTTTCCTTTCTTATTGGCTGTAATGATTTCTTCGTTAATTATAGAAATTATCACCTTAAGTTTTTTCTAAACCAGGAAATCTTGGTGGTGAAATTATAGAATTTTCTTCTGCGTGTCAACCACGATTGAAATAAAAGTAGTCGCAGACTGTAAAAGGGTGCAGTGATGATTCACGGTGTCAAGTAGGAAGAACCTTGTGATTGTATCGTATTCGCAATATTGTGAGCTCCGAGGGAAGGTGAACAACACTGTTTTATCATTTTCTCGATTTATACTTGTCACATTAATTATGATCTGTGTTTTTTATTGCGTATGTGTAGTTATACCGGTGCTTGATAAATTGTAAAGAATACTTTTACTGCAGTAGGATATTGTCGACGTTATTTTCAAATATTCGGTTAACATTTGTCAATCCAAGATGGTCTTGACTTTCTCAAATATGTTCATTGAGTTTTATACACTATGTCGTACAGAATTTTGCACAGGAATTGAGAGTAACCTTAACCTAGAACTATGCAGCAACCTTCCCTTGGACACTAGCATTATTGAACGGAAAGACATCCCGGTAACATTGAGTTCTTTGATACTCTTGTACCCAACTGCTGTTCTTATACTTAGTTATTGCATTTATTTATTATGAAAGTGTATCATGTAATTAGCAAATATCTTTTGATGTTTAGTTTCCTACAAGTTAGTGTACAGGTTAAAATAATTTTAATTGAACCAATTCAGTTTAATTCGTCAATGCCAGTACCTTTGTATTGTGGTAATTGTATTACAAGCTTGTCTCGCCTTGAATATAAATTTGTCGGCAGCCGTCATGCATTAAATAATAAAGAAATAAGCCTCCGCGACCTTATAGACGTTGTGGAGTAAGGAACGATGGAAATCAACAATTACTTTAGGGCAGAAGCGCCTTCAGTGAGCAAAAAGATGTAACATTTCACAGTAGCTGTAAATATTATACAATAGTAGACTATGAATTAAAATGAAAAAAAGCATATGCTTTTTGGTTTGTAACCAATGTAAAGGATGAGTCAGTTGTCATAGAGTACCTAACAATACTAAAATTAATGCGACCCTTTTGGTAATGAAACCTTCGTCCCGACAATATAATTATAATACAGCATACAATGTATTTTTCCGATCACTCGTGTGGCACACACAAGTTGTGTGTATGTGTGCGTGAGGCCCTTCGTTAAAAATATTGAATGTTGTCGTCGCTGAAGGCCCCGGGGCTGTCGTGGCGGCGGCGGGCGGCGCAAACACTGTCATTACTGTGTGTTACGCAGCATGCGTGATGCACGTGCGGGTACAGTCGACATGAAAAGTCATATAAGCAAAATGTAAGCACCGAAACCAGTGGGTACTAAGCTTAGCTTGACACCAAATAGGAATCTAGCAGAGGAACTGAAACGATGCTTGAAAGTCAGATATTGGTTATCGTGCAACAGGACTGGAAGTCGATGAATTAAAACATCTTAATCAAAGCACATAAATATGTCACAATCGTCAAAAAAGTGATTTGAAACATGACAAAGGAGACATTGTCGACCTGCTAGTTTACAAAACAGGGTGCCAAGGAATATCTTGCATGAGGACTAATTATTAAAGATTTTTCTCGTTTCAATTTTTACTCTGACTGTACAACTGGGTGGCGGGACCTTGTTGTGATGTCAGTTATCTCATGGCCATTTTCCTCTGAGTGTGTGTGGCGTCGTGCCCGTGTGTGCGTGTGAGTTTACACATTGTTGTAGGTGTGTGCGTATACGACTCGCGCGTGTGTGCCACGAACAAGGGCCGGCTAGGACGAATCGTGCACGGCACAGATACTTCCTCGTTGATTTAATCCATTTATCAGCCATTAGTTTGTTTCGGCGTAGCGGCCGCTCGCCTTGACGCCCAAACGAGCACCTCAATAGATAATTGATTGACGGTGGCAACCCTGAAACACTCTAGTATGCGCCGTGCGTTATGTTGCCGATAATTCATTTATTTTCATACGCTGTTAGTTTACCTGATAAACCGATTTGTATTTCTCTCTTATCTTTTTACGATGAACAAGCCCTTATTTATAAGAAAAAGACCAAAATCGATTTTTAAGTCGACTGTTTAAGTTGCAATCGCAGCGGAGCGCTAATCCCGTATTAAATAAAATGCTAACTTTTCGTAATACAGGATACATTGTTTAATTATATCGATTCCTTCTCGAAAAGAGACGACCGGGTTAATTAAACCACAGACATCCCCCAAGGTGAAATAAAGATAAAATCGCCAGAAATCCGTTTATCTAATCTTAAGATTATTCAAAGACGTAAATTGTAGATGACTGTCTCAAAATGTCATCACGGTCAGCGTATAATTGTAACAGGGGGCTATTCGCACGTCGCCAAAATGATATTTTGCATGATTTAACATAATGTACGAGTTGTTTTTCCTCGTGTTGGTCGTTTTCCGACGCCAGTGACACCGGCGCGCCGTAGCCAGCTCACCCCGAATTGTGAGCAGTCGCAAGGTCGCCTACATTCGAAGTGCGCTTAAAAAAACTCCTCCGCACCGCTTATAAGTTTCATTTTTTACTGTTGTTTTTTTGTTTGGTTTGCATAGCCGTTTATTTGGACTCGTTTAAATCTACGCGTACTTTCTGAGTTTATGAATACCAACGCAATTTATTTATTGTCAACAAAGTGTTATTTTGCATTTTAATTGTGAACAAAGAAGTCGCTAGGTGAAGTTCTTAACGACCTCCGGCTTGTCGGAGACATTATTTCTCGGCTGACGTCACACAATAAGCCATGATAAATATGGAAATAAGGAACCGAATGTACTTACAGCTCTTTAAAAGCCTTCGACTTATCATCCGGCCGGCAGGATCAATTACGTCTCGCCGTTACCTGGAAATTTAATAATGTAATTTAAAAGATGTTCAAGAAGATTTTCCTATATGGAATTGGCCATGAAAAGAACAAGGTTTAATTTAAACTGCGGTTAAAGAATATGACTAAAATTATACCCTGACTACTCGACCCTTTTTGTTGAACATAAAATGCCGAGGCTCCCGATTTGATCTACCTTTACTAGCCTCGTTATCAGACCCATTATCTTCAAGGCTTCACTTGAAAGAAGCGTACCCTAACGATAAAAGTATGGTTTTAACAATGATTTAGGTGTGGAGTACGCAGCGAAGGTATGATGCATTCGGCCTCGCGGGTAAACAGACGCTAGATAGCGCTAGACAAAGACGATGCGAGGTCATGAGCGTAGCCTTGCGCGGGTGCGCGCGCGCCGCTTCCGCCTGCCGACGCCGCCCGCCGCCGCGCCACTGGCGCACACGGCCCGCACTCGGCGCCCGCCGTTCGACGAGAACGAACGTCTCGCTAATATTAATATCGCCTTGGAAAATACTCCACAAGGTTTTCAATTAAAATAACACGCAATTCTATTGTATTGCGTTTATATTACAATTAACACTCTTAAATAAAATGTAATTTATAGAGTAATTAAGCGATGCAGGTCTTTGATAGATAATAGATTTTAAGTTACAAATTAATTACGTTATATTACTGATGCACGTAGTATCATCCTACGCAATCGCATCGCAACATGCACTTGGATAATTTCACTTTGCATCTCGACAAAGGATGAACGACATGCTAATGTTTACTGTAATTGTATGCAAAGTGATGCGCGGATGTTGCGTTGCCAATAGTAACCGAATCATCTACCATGAACTGTTTTTTTTTTTAACTTAAAACATGCAAGTATAATATGAAGTACTTTTTGTAACTTTAGCATTTACTTCAGTGGTGAAATAAATATCTTATAAAAATTCTTACCGATTTTTCGGCGCCTGTTCCAGCTCACGTCAATAGAAACTGTGCCAGTTAAATAATATAGGAAGTAGTACATCTGAGTATAATATGTTTATCTATTTATTATCCTTATCTGTTATCTATTTAAAACTAGTAAACGAACGATATTCCCTTTTAATAATTAAAAAAACTGCATGATGCCTAATGGTATATACCTTAAGGTATATCTAGATGCTTAGTCTAAGTCTTAGGTGTTAAAATTAGGTCAAATTATTTAAGCTTACAGGTGGTTACAATACAACGGACAGACTCCAGTCAGTTGAACCAAATATCTGAGACCAATAACATTTTGTATGACGATTGATATACCGTTGCCTAGACAACCGATCAACTATCGTCAGTATTACGCAAAGTGAATCTGCGATGCACAGCGGCGACCTCGTGCGGGCGTCAGGGCCGCGCGACTTCCTGCTCTGTGCACTTTTCATACGCGCCCGATAACGCGGTTTTACACAGATAACTGTGTTATTGTTCTAATATAGGTTTACGAGTGTTTAGTGTTACTGTTTGTTTGTGTTTAAATGTCTCTGTGTGGGTATGTGCGTGTTTTGCTGCGTTTTGGATTACAATTTGATTTATGCGTTGTATCACTAAATGTCTACCTCGTGAGTAGCTTTGCTCTGTAAAGTTCAAATATTTTATAATAATTGTCTTAACATCTTGGAACTTCGCGTTAGGTTCACATGTGTTGCCCTTATTGTCTTAAACTTTGACTCTCATTAAGAAGAGTTATTGTAATTTGATCGCTTCCTTCATTGTGTTTATCATGTGTTTGACACGTGCTTGTCTGCCAGATTGCTCATCGTTTCATCTCTTATGCCACCAAACTTGGACATGACAGAAACAGACTCGAAACTTGAACTCACCATGTATGCATGTGACCAACAACTTCCGGTTTTAATACAAAGAAAGGAAATAGACAACCATGTTTGATGAAGTATTTTTTAAATATTAACCATTCCTACTTCTTTCTTTACCGGGCTAATTGACAGTATCCGGGTCATCGTCGCTCTCTACTATCCTTATCGGTTATTCTTACTGTCGGTCACTGGACTTATTTTGGCAACTTTTTATACATTATCATTTAACACAGATTTTTTGTTTGTTTTAGTCAATATGAATTAACTATACTTAAAACTAATTAATGTGGTAAATTATTTTTCTATTTCGCAAATGTCACCAGTCACAAAATAATTACGTTCAATCATTATTCGATAAAATTCTGATCATAATCAGACAGGATTTTTTTAATAACAAAAACAATTAACAGTAACTAGTAAATACCAGTTTGATAAAAGTAAACAAAACGTACTAGGAGTACATAACGATACGCTTATCATAACTACAATAGTTTTGTCTAGGATCAATGTTCATATCTAGACAAGGAAGTTACAGAGACCTTCAAGTCTAGTTCCTACTAGCGGTATCGTGTTTTTAAACTTTTCATTGAGTTTTCCTACAAGTTGCGTTTATAATTCGTGAGACTCGAAATGCAGTTAAGGTTTAAACAAGGACATGCGGATACATGCAATTTAGAATTATTACAATCATAAAAAAACCACGAGCGTGGAAAATCTTAATCGAATAGCCAGTGGTATCGGTGATTTTAGATTTTTAATGTTATTCGCAGGACTAAATTATGACCAATTTGTAGAAACAACCAAGCGTCAACGTATTTTTACCTGTTCATATTACGTCCCTACGATATTTTCTTGAATAGTTTTCTTATTCTGCAATACTAGAATTCCTGTTTCATTTTAGTTAAGCACTAAGTGTCACGTTATAATTATGTTAATTAATTTAACATACTTCCTTAAATGGATACTTGATCTAAATGTCAATTTACTGCTTCATCGATGATTTATTTAAGTAATTGAAATGGTAATTGTACATACATTATGGCGTTCAGCCAGTTTAGTATTTCTTCTGCGTCTTGTGCAGTTCCACTATTGGAGTATTGACCGTCAAATGTGGTAAGGACTGCTCCAAAGGAATAAATGTATCGACAGATAATATGCCCAAATGCGAGCTTTACTGTTTTCTTTGAGCATTTGGTCAAAGTATTTTGGAAAAAGAGCAGAATGATAATAATTTCCAGGCGTGTACAGAAAGTGTGTTAGAAAATAAATGCCATTGGGGTTGAAAATTACACCAGTTTTTGCAATGTTCTATGACAACCTATTTAGTAACTGTGTTATTGTCACAATCTAAATTGTTAATCGTTCTTACATTTTCTGACATTCAGATTACCAAAACTAGAATTAGTTGATGTAATATTGCGCAATTGTTTGTCGTCACAATCAACTGTGACGTTTTTCTTTCGTTAGAGGCGTTTACTGCAATTAACAAACGTTGTTAATCTTGTTTACTTCTTATGGTGCCCATTTAATGTTACTTTTTATCTTATTCAAAGATATGATAAATATCATGTTCCCAGAATTATTATGAATCATTTCTGTTGAAATTAAACATCTCAACAAGTATACGTAAAACCCGTGACGTAGCCACCTTTCTTGGTACTGTTATCATTTATTGTATTTATGTCAATTATTTTAAGATTTCAAGCAGACTTTAATATACCCATTACAAGAATCTTTTATCTAATTAAATTTATTAACCTATGAGTCAATAGGTCTTGATTCCACAGAGGACATCAAATTTATTCCAACTGCACCATTATCGTTTGAAGAATCGATTTCTACATAGGATCATATAAATCGTTTCTTTTACTATCGTAAGCTGGAACATACAATATTGTTGTTGTGTCTACGAACTTCGGACTTACGAGCATTTTGTTGGAGAAAATTATCATGCGCCGGCGAACGGCCGCAGCATTCACTTTCGCTGGCATCACGATTTGGACGCAACAAGCAATAATATCGATAATCAACGATTACGTTTAATCGATGATCTGAAGGATTATGATGCTATACTATATAATATCTTGGGTTATCATATATCTGTTCTGTGTATTTTGAAATGTTTGTTTTTCAAAGTCAATTACGAATTAGTCTTCTTCTCTTCTCTTTTGTGGTACGACTATGACAATATTGTTTTACTTATCTCTACCAATAAAGGTCGGCGCGTAGTATTCAACTGATTCAGGGTCGATGTCAACTTGCTCGCTGACGTCACAACTGCGACGCCGGAAAAAAATTGTACGATTTGATGTCGACCTCATAAATATGATATAAGCACCGACATTGACCTTTACCCACAAAGTTAGACCGAGACCTTGCTTCTAGATTTGTTTTCGGCGCCCACTTATCACCTTATTTGTTGTTTTTATCGCGCGATAAAGGGCTCGGCCTTGCGGCGTATCTGCCGAAGGTCTGTTCGTTTGATTCCGGTATTTTTTTTGGGCTGTGGTTTCATGCGCCGCTAAGAGTTCCGCCTTCGAAGCTGGTTTCCTTCCTTATTGGTTTAGATGCACTGCAGTTGTTTTTATCGTGTTGAAGGCCATCGCTTATTGTTCGAGTGCACCTAACTATTCAATTATACCAATGGACCGTTGTAAGGAAGAACAGTTAAGCGTTAAATGTTTTTTAATACTTTATCGAATATTAGCTTTAGGAGCTTATTATCAAAATTGCTATTGGTATAAAGGACGATATTAATTTGCTCGTAATATGTGGATTTTGTTTTTTTAAACCCGCCTTAAATATTTTTTTCGTATCCTTTAATAGCGTTTTGTTGTTATTCCTCTTTATCGCAGTTATATTTAATTCTGAAAGGAAACATTAACATTATATTGCCTGTGCGTTGTTCTCGTCTCATGGAAAGCAGTATTAAGCTTTATTACTCATAATAATGTTGACTCACGGCAATACTTGGAGTATGGACCACATTACAATGGATGATGGCGGATTTAGTAACGTTTAGTTGAAAACACGAAAACTAGTTACTATCACTATTTAAGGACATAAGTACATAGTATTAAAGAGTGAAAATGTTAGAGCAATAGTATGAATATATTGTACAAAATGTAAATCAGATGTTGCTTTTATCAATTAATGTTATTATTGCACTTTCTAGAATCTTTACTGTTATCTTGATTTGGTTACGTTTTTTTTATTCTGATAAGTCACGAAAATGAAACAATCAACAAAACTAACTGCTGTCAAATCAATCAATGACATTTTGGGCAAGATGGCGGACCACTAGTCACGTGCCCCGCGCCAAATTGTTACTTTTTTCTTTGACGGTCGTCGATGGCAAAAAGTACGGAAGTCACGGCCTATGAGTTTTTGGACATTGTAAAGCACTGCATTCAGAACGATTTTAGTTCATTGCCAATTTTTTAGCTTTCATTTGTTGTTTGATAAGAAAACGTACAACAAAAAGTATAGGATTTTAAAAGTGACATAAAGACCATTCTAGTTGCTTACTATTTCGTTCATCGCGACAAAAACGACCATTCAAAAAAATTACACTGCTAAAGAATAGAATAAAAAGACCGTATTTCACGTTCCATTCAATGTAAATACTGGCAAGAAAAGCACAGTAAAGGGTAATTAAAGTATAAATTTTAGACAAAAATAAAGTTACACAAAACTGGGAATGTCTTAATTCAAACTACAATATTATATAACACAATCAATTTTAATATGCAAATTCCGAAGGTCAACAACGAAGTTAATTAATTCAAATACAATGTCATAGATAGAATCTATCAAAATTAATCGATCGTGTGGCGGAACACGGTGACAAAAACATTGTCAGATGACCGTGACATTGGCGCCGATTGCCGGATCTAGAGCAATGCGCTTGCGCAACTCAACCTCTGTGCCACCGACACCCACTGAACATTGTCTAACTATTATCGTATGTGTATTACACAATTATCCTATGGCTTCAGTAGACCGAGTTCGCGATAAAAACAGAGATTTTGCTTCTTCTTAAGGCCGTTTTTGCGTGACATCGGTCTAATGTAGCCATAGGATTTGTGTGTGCAACATATCCAAGATTCTTTAAATACGTGCTTTTCGATTATATTTAAATTATTTCTCTTAACTTCTTTAAATTTACATCTAAATCTACATGAACTTCTTTTACAAGGAAATTAACACTTAATACCAATAAATGACAGTCTGTTTAAAATATAGTGTTATTTAAGTAAACTTTGTCAGTATCCATGTGTGTCAATGATATCGCTAATTAGCGTAATTTAAGTAAATTAAATATAAAAGTAAAAATAGCTTAAGCAGGTCACTTGAATGTCATAGAGCGAATAATAATACAGCTGTGGCAATACTAGTCGAAAAAATGTATGTCTGAGCAAACGAATTTATTTGGAAAGTCGGCTGAAACAAATTAATATTAAGATGATATAGTTTGTGTTCCCGCTAGTTTCTTTCTCTATACTGAAGCGATTTTCTTTTTGACGTGATTCAAATGCATGTTAATTATAAAATTAGATGAAATAAGAAAATGGCCGTATGCGGCATCTGGTATGGAATCAAACGACTTAACAATCCATGTATACTGCAGCACACATGAATGTTTCAAACATATTCTATCGGCTGTTGAATATTGAAGGCGGCGTCGGCGGCAAGCAAATAGCGCTCGCGTCATGCCTCCACCTCCACCTCGCAAGCTTCCGCGTATTCCGTTCACTTTCACTACGACCGAGCGGGGGACGACGATGGCCTGCCTTAACTGTCACTATACTACGTCTCCACCACGCTTTTGCTATTCTAAACTAACCACTAACAACAAGCGACAAAGTTCAAAGTACCTTGGGTATACGACTGGTTTTTTTTTTGTATGCCCACTTTTGGAAATTATCGTGTTTGGACTTAATCTCCAGAGTTGTAGAGTCGGTATTGGTATGTGGCGATAAGGAAACGGCCTTGAAGGCCGCACGTACGAATAATAAACGTTATTTACTTTCTATAGCGGTCAATGGTCATCGTGTCTGGGATTTTGGTGTTAGTTCGTCTTGTCACCGGATTGTTGATTTATTTTGATATTATGTAACATTTCTGTTTGTCTCTTGTGAATTAAAATGAGTCGATTTGCTCTAATGAAAAAGGCTTCTAATCCTACAAACAACTTTGTCTACTTTCGAATACTGCTAGCTTTGGCAACAATAAGGAGAAACGCATAAAACGGTGAAGGTAAACCATGATTCAAGCGATATCGTAGATTGAAAGAGAGAGTAATTTTATAAGAAGCAAACTTAACAACATTGATACAAAGAAATGAGATAATCATGTATATGTAAATTAGCAATTTATTAAATTTAATCGCATAGGAAAATGTCTTTACTAAACTTCTGACGTTTCACCATTGTTCTAGTCATAAGTTTGAAGCAACCTGACCTATCATAACATGACCTGACAGTTTCCGAATATAAATAAAACGATGAACCCGTCTGTCTATAACACTTTGACTTTAAAACTGGAGACTACTTAACCCCTTCGTAGCCTGAAGGTGATACATACATGCTATCAGAAACGCATATCAATGACGTCGAATTTGATATATCACGGAAAGTAATGATATAATCAATAATGATATAATGATTACTTTCGGCGATTTCGTCCGATCCGTAAATAAAGACATCGTCGTTCGTCGTGCACTTTCACTCGCTGAGCTACGTGACCTGAGCACAAACTCACAATCGCGCACTTAGATTCGCACATTTGGATATTTTTTTTCACTTTCTTCGTTTTTACAATCTTTTACATTCTAAAGAATTTTATCTTTTTGTGAATTGCTTTGGTTTGCTCTGTATTAAGATCGATTCGTAAGAGTTATTTTATCCAGATGGACTTTAAAAATTCTTATATCTGTTGAACCATCACGTATTATTACAGACCGACGTATACTCCCGAATTCTGCAACAATTTGATCATAATTTTAGTGGAGGTTACTTTAAGAAATAATTTAATCTGTTTTATTTTTTCATGCAATAAACATTAGGAAAATCTCTGAACATTTTGTTTTTAGTAATTTCACGATAGAGCTTCCTCAACTTTACTAGAATTATAGATTGATCTCTTATTGCAGTCACGTGCGCCTCCCCGCCTCGTGCACTGACCACGGCCGCCTCGCAGCCTTCTGCATGACATCTTACGAAACTTATAGATTTTCCTTCCGTTCGACTTGTAATAATCTTGGCGCAATCGTAATAGATTGTTACTATACTTGGATGTTAGAAAAATTACTACATTATAAAATTACATTAAAGTTATTTTCATTGTGTTTTCAGCGAACTTTAAACAATGAAATAGGAACTATTACTATGTATTTAGATTTAAACAAAACTACATTGACGTGAACTAAACCATTTCTTTAATCTACATTGCCTAAACAAACTTGATACTAGTAGAATATTGCGCTACTTGGCTACATGTCTTGGCCCTATCGTATCATTTGATAGCGTCGTGTCTCCAGATTTCCATTGCTACGTTAGGTAAGGCCGCAGTCTGCGTCATGTCTTCCTGGTACTGAAATAGTGGTGCTATAATGGTCGCAGATATCAAGCGATGTCACGGGCCGGGACACTTGGCTCGAAGATACCAAGGCGAAGGGCGTTGGGCGCTCTATTGCGTAATGTCAACATACAATTTAGATCTGTTGATTAGATTCGTAGCTCTCTCTCTGTTTTGAACGTGACTGTACGCTTATTTTGTTACCCACGTTATTAGACATCTTTGTATTTTTGACTTCGCAATTCCGTCCTGTGTGTTATTTATTCGATAACATACACTTACTCTAAAATAGTAGAAATCTTTAAACAACTAATTCGTGTTCTATTGTAAGCTAATGTACGTTGTGACTGTTGTTCCTGTTTCTATAAATAGTCTATTTAGCTTTTGCTTTTGTTTCCCGCAGCGCTTCTAATGGGTCTTGATGAGTCGTCGGCGCATGCGCAGCCATTGGGCGCCAGTTGCGAACATAAACACCAATCAATATCAATCATTGACAGTCAATGTATAGGGATATGTGTTTAGTATACACATGTCTAGCTTTCATATTACATATTTGTAAATTATGAAGACTCAACAAAATCTGATGATTCTTTAAATTGCGCCATTCTCTCATTTAAGGCCAAAAGATCTTTTATATTTTGAGCGAAATTCTCTTCCATTATAAAAATATAAACATGATTGCAGAACACAGAAAAATATCGCGGAAATGTAAACACGTAGTTGTAAACATCTTTTCCATAATAATTCTAAGGTCGCTTCGAGTAAACAAAAATAAAGACGGTTTTTGTAAACATCAACTAACCTCGAGACTTAGCTTTGACTTAAGTAAAACAAACAAATTGTCCGCTTTCTTCGCTGATTGCAGTTAACTCGTCTCACCCAAACAATGGACACAATGGAATGCCTATCTTTTAAGTTTCAGGTTAAAGCGTCGAGACCGTATTGTGTGATGAATGATTAGACTTTAGACACATGGATACTTAGTGAAATGCGAGTTTTGGTAATACATTAGTATTTACTAGACATGATTGTGTTTTGTCTCCTAATGTTCGTTCTTTCTTATTCAAGTACTTAAATGTGACAATAACAAATGAATTGATATATCATAGACAAGCTTCTAGTGTTTTAGTATCGCAGTCCTGTAGGCGGACCGTCGTGCCTTCACCTGCATCGCACTTGATGCAATTGAGGCCGTCTCGACGGTGATTGTTAAATTGCCTGCATCAATGTTCTTCCTACAATAATGCAGTTCCCACATACGACGTCATCACTTTAAACGAATCTAGCATTCTTCTATGCTTTGTCAATGTTCAATTTTGTTGTTACTGACAACTGTTTAGTATATTTATAATGACTGAACACTGCCAAGATTTGATAACAACGTTGCTATCCAAAATTCCAAATTTAATGTACACATCCAGAGTTGTGGTGGACTTTAAGTTTAATTTAAATGCTGGTAAGGTTTATTATCGGTTGTACGATCGTGTAAGGTACGGCAAGTGCAGATATTGGAGCAGTGCCCTCACGACTGCGAGCGCCTCCGACCTTGTGCGAGAACAACTTTCCACCCGGAACACCGAGACGCCATTTTTATTGACACTGAGTCGACACTCAATTTTATATATGCCCTTATCCGGACCTTGATTTTGTAATGAACACTCACAAGTCACAAGTATTATACGTCTGAGACGCTTCTGTAACTGTCTGTCTGTCTGTGTGTTAGAATTTAATAACACTAATTTTGTTGACGTCTTTTCTGTTTATGTCTGCTGTGATCGTAATATTTTCCTCGTTTTATTAAAATTTTATTTGAACTTGCAGTAGGAAAATTTGCATTTTAGCGATTTCTGCTAATATTAAATCTAGTAATGACTGTATTTTGGGCAGTTTCAATGAAATCAACGTCCGGTTTGACATTCTAAGAAATCACATTTTTTACTATCTACAAAAAAATCGTTGTTACACTGCTTATGGGTTATTTATAAAATCCACTACCTACTTGTTTATACATAAATAAAGTAAACTTACGATTTATACTTTTAGTTAAAATTTTGACGGTAATTTTCCACATTCTATGTTGCGTAAGGTAACCTATTATAGTAATAAAGTCCTTGATATTATGGTTTTCGCAAGAGCAGCAGGAGATGGAGTTATTTCTGTTGTATCGGACAGGGGGAAAAACATCACAGCTATATATAAATTTGTCGAGATCCGCGGAACCTTGGCTGGGTGCTTACAAATTGAGTCGGCCCGGTACGAGGTCGTATGCGGGTGTGTCTGTGAGTTTGTACATGTGTGTGTCAGCTTACGTGTGTTTGGCGTCGGGCTGATTGAATTATAGGTCAGTACGGATAAACGAATTTATCTGTCCTTGACATATTAAGCCAGTTTATAATACGACAATCGCCCGATGAATTGGGGTGAAGCCTAAGAAGTGCTTGTTGAACTATTGTAGAAAAATAATCCGGATTTTTAACTGCGACTATGAAATGACGATAAACATCTCTCTACATTTCTAGTTGTACATTTGGTATGTAGTGTTCCACTAGATATAGCATTGTAAATTATTAAAACAATATTAAATAATAACAAAAAGATCTAGTTTTCAGGCGTATTTTATGCCGAAATGATACGCAGCACTGCTTCGCCTTTATATTGCAATGATATCTAAAAAGTATTTAATCAAGTCGAACAATATATTTTTTTTATTAAAAATGTTCTACTAGATAGAGCGCAGTAGTTCCGAGAATTACTTTTTACCGTGCCTTACTGGTTTTTACACTTGAAACTAGTTATTACCAGATTCTGTCAATTTGCTAGGTCGAAGATTATCAGGTTGTCCCTTGTATAGACTTATAAAAGAAAACTGCACTAAAGCCTTGTTTGCAGGATAATATTTTAGTCGAGTAGCAAATAATAAGTATCCGAACAAAGGATTTACTAATCTACTCTACTAAAATGTTTCGAATACGTTTAGATTCTAAATTGCTTGCTAAAATTACAAGGCACTTTGATCTACCATTAAACTACTATGAGTGCCAACAAGCTCTTTTATTCATTGATTTGGATCGAAATCGACGTATACATTTAGTTTTTGAATACGAAGGTGAATGAGGATAATGTTGTCACTTTCCGAGATATTATTCGGAATATTTATCAAAGGACCTCGCTCACGCGGTGTTTTTCCACATCACGCGTTTTGATTCTTTTCCATTCAAATTAAGGGCATGCTGGTATTACTAGAAAATTTTTATTAGAAATGTTACTGGTAAAATATCTCTGTACTAGACGTTGCTAAATATTTTATGGGTCGTATTGCCTAACTATTCAATGTTACGGCCAACCGTCTATAACCTGGGAGCAGTATTATCAGCAAAGAATTTTGACGTCTGATTTGAAGGGATTCAATTGTAATTTAATTTTCAAAATTCTTTTCCTAACTGTAGTGTATTGGCTATGTTCTGATTGTCTCTGGGTGTCTCGAGCATCACGCCATGTTGACAGTATCACAGACGTCATGCCCAGCGAAAGACAGTGCGCAATGTTGGGTATGATTATAGAGGTGGTGTGATGATTGAGATACCCAAAGACAACCAGACCATAGCCAATACACTATATCAACATAAGTCTAAGAAATATAGAAGAATGAACTTACCAGACAATTTGGCATCTTCTAACAATGGAAGTCCTGTTTACATTTGAACACAGTAGGTGGCACTGGACTCACAGCACTAACCTGTAACAAAATAAACATTTATATTAGTCAAATAAACTGGAAATACGAAGATTCTTATAATTAGTGTTCCTTAGATTATCTTATGCTTAATATTCTATGACATCGTTAATTATAGAGGTCGCAGATGTTCCGTAGCTATAGTGTTTGTATGTGTTTGTATGTAATGGTGCTGACAGGAAAGGGGCCGGACCTCACTTGCCCACCGCATGGAATGCGTTACCAGGAAAACATTAGCGAGATTGCTATGCACTAAGCTTTTAAACCTTTGTATCGTAAACGGAGTCTTTTGATATTAATTGCATACTAGCTGTTGTGCGCAACTTCGTCCGCGTGGAATTAAATAATATAGCCTATGTTACTCGGGGATAATGTAGCCTTCTAATGGTGTATAGTATAGATTAATATGTAAAAAATAGTTGAGATGTTCTTTATTAAAGGAATAATTTTCACGTGTAATCAAAGGAGTTTTTTTTGTACATGAAAATAAAAGAAAGTCGGTAATGAGTGATTCCATCTTAGATTGTTATAAATGCCATTAATCAGAGGTATCTAAATATTCTCGTATTAGAATAATTTATTAAATTGTATTACCTTTATTTGTATTAGTTCTTTCAAAGTCGTAGACTTAATATTTTACAAAACTTTTTTCCACATAGTAATTTCTCTACGCTCGTCCCGTGACGTATTCGTATCCCGTTCGAATTCATAAAACAGTACCGTATACGATAAGAGATCTAAAAACGAGTTGTTTAAAAGTTATAATGGTTTGAACGTGTTGAATGAAGGTAATTTATGCAAACGCCTTTTACGGGACTTGTATATTTTTTTGTTATTTTCACAGGCCGTTAGCTATGCGTCAAAGTCATTTTGATTTGCGATTCTAATGCTGTAACGGTAGGTAAAGGAATAGACTATAGTGTGGTCTATCTAATTATAATGTGGTATCAATCTATACTAATATTATAAAGAGAGAAACTTTGTATATTTGCATGTATTGAAACAACTCAAGAACTACTGGGCCGATTTCAAAAATTTTTTCACCGTTTGAACGCTACATTATCCCCGAGTAACATAAGCTATATTATTTAATTCCACGCGGACAACGTCGCGCACAACAGCTAGTATAAAACACAAGAAAAACTTTTTATATTTCTTTATTGGTCAGTTTTTGGTCTCACTTCCACGTGTTGTTGTGCTATGACTCGTAAAAGATTAAACGCCTATTAAAATATAACTAAATAGATTAGATAAAACCATCGAAACAATCACACGTGATATCACTTATCAACTATAACCGGTCTATATCTAACGTGACTAGACGTTCCGTTTTGAACGGGACTGTCCCGTTTTACAGTTGTGTCCCGGTGTCCCCGGAATAATCTCTGGGACGCCAAATTGTCCCGTTTTCGGAATCCGCGTGAAAACTTGATTGTCGAGCCGGCAGGGCCTGGACGATCCGGCCGCCGCTTTTTTCTTTCGCCCTGTTCACTATTGTTCTAGAGATGAGCAAATACGTAATTCGATCAAATGTCAAAAAATCATAGTTGTCTTGAGTCCAAAAAAAAATATGTTCACATAATCTAAACCCGTCTATGCGCAGGTGATAACGCGGGGAGCGACTGGCATTAGAGGCGAGCTGCACGCGAACCTGATCGCCTTCGACAAGCAGTGGAACCTTGCACTTACAGACGTGCTGGAGATCTGGCACAAAAAGGCGGTCAAGAAGAGGAAGATACCTCCTGCTATGGGTATGCAGTTTAATCTTAAGAGTTAACGTTACCAACACGTTGAAAAGATATAAAAAATGTAGGTCAGACGATGAATGTGCAAGGGTTTGTAGACAAAATCATCTGTCTGATATGATGAAATGCAATTGTTGGTTGGATACAAGATTTCTCCAGAATGGCTAAAGTATCACGATTAAATTTTCCACAGATGTAGAATAGTGTCAAAAAACATAGGCTACTCAGTACCTTTTTTATTTCCGTGCAGACGGAGTCGAGGGCGGAAACTAGTATTCGAATAAACGTTAATACAGTTGATTTAATGTTGGTTGTAATGTTCAGGTTCGGCGGTCCACAAAGGTACGGCGGCGGCGATGTACCCCGTGCCCAAAGTGACGGAGAAACCTGTAGGCAAGGGTTTATGGGAGTGCAGGAGACATGTCCCGCAGCTGTTGGTGCGCGGCGAACATGTTGTTCTGGTCAACTTGGTGCAGCGGTGATGAGACAGATGTACATGTTCTGTATAAGTTAGATAGAAATGCTAGATCTGATGTCGATGATGATTATGACGGAATTATTAAGTTTCAAATTAGTTATTAAGTGATAACTAGAAATGCATCAAATTGGCATCTAAGCAAACGCTTATAACATTAGCTTATTTGATCGGTATGTACTTGTTTTGCAGATAAATATAGTATCTAATATCATACACTTTAGTGCAATAAGCATTTTTTTCAATAAAAATCATTTTTTAAGTAACTTGCTTTTTATTTATGTATTTTACAAGAGGAAGACAATTTTCTCAACGTACAGAGATCTAGCCCACTTGTCTGAACTGTCTATCGTAATGGTCTGAAACGAACAACTGGTGATTAATCACAAGTGTTGACAGATTTAAAATTGTTTCACAAGCTTTTTTTTTTCAAAGAAGTTTCTAGTTAATTGACATCTGACGAAGATATGTGTTGTAGAGGAAAAACTTTGTGAGCAACCCCCAGAAACGTGGGCGTGATTGGATGGCCGCCAGGGGGCGTCGCACCCGCACCGCTGGCCGTTGTCGCCTCTAATCGAACCCACTAATAAAAATAGACAACTAAAATCCACCTCAAAAACATCATAACAGATAATAATAATTTTGGTGAAATGTTGCATGAGAAAAAATGTATTCTTACTCTTTCGGCGACCGGAAATCACATTTCGCCGTACTTGCACCACTTTAAAATTAAGATGAAGTGACAAAGCGGTCATTACACGACGCCTCGGCCGGGCGCAACGGACAGGTTCAAAATACACCGCCAAATATGGTTCCTTTATGGTTTTGTAATTGACAGTTGTCACTGGCCACTCGGGCCAGATTTAATTTTTTGTTTCTCAAAAAATGACAATTCGAATTTGGAATCGTAATGTCGCGAAAGCGCGCGATAAGAGGGCGCGGCGGTCGGCTGCGGTGCGCGAGGTCGACGCACGGTCGCCGGCGGTCAACCGCAGGAGCGACGCCCGCGGCCGGGAACGACGCCGGGGGAAAATGGAAAAACAATCGTTAGGAACAATGCGTAGGCTCGGGACGCTTCCGTGTCGAAGCGCGGGCAGGGGTTTACGGGAGATCGTTTCCCTTTGTAATGTCTGACTCTGTGAACGGACCGTCTCAGCGGGCCACATGTCAATTCTATTATTATATTCCAGTTATAATAAGCATTCGTCGGAGTACATTCAATTACTAAAAACCAGCAATTTTATACGTACAATGAAAGGGTACCGGTTCATGTGTTTCCCGCCTTACAAAACGGCGCGCACTCGTCCTCGATTTGAAAATATTCTATGTCCGTAAATGTTTATATCATTGACATTGACATTACGACATTGAATAATAATGTTGCAGAATATATTAACCATGAAGTCAAGGATTTTCCATAACCTTAACTGAGACCTTCCAAAATAGAGGCGTCGCCTACGATGTTTTAAAACGTACTTGTAACGTCCATTTCTATTCTGACCTTAATTTTGACCATCTAGAGTCAACGCGGAAATCATTTTTTTTTATTTAAAGTAAATAGCTCTGTCGTTCTTGAACTTTGCCCTGGCCGTCGAGACATTATAATCAGCTACATTAACGAACGACAAGGATATCTCGACCTTTGTCAATGCTGTACACTAATGTACGCGAAACATACGACTCGCGAGATTTAAATCTTAAACTTTATGTGCAGGCATTATTTAAAAGTAAAACAGCATAGCTAAGATCAACATCCTCTCATCATATTCTCGCTCAATCGGATCAGCACATGTATCTTCTATACATCTCTATCAGCGGAAGATGGCACGTGTAAATCTGAGATAGATAATGTTTGGTATAATGTGCATGGAATGGCGGAGAAAGTTCCGTCGGCCGTCGCTCGGAGGGTGTATAAATAGTCGGGTTGCACAACGCGGGCCGATGCACCGCGCGGCGTGCGGCCAACTGCCACCATACTAAAACCACGGTTAACGTTACGCATCCCCAAATTATAGCGTGATACAAAGAAAGATGTGTTATACCATTCATATTCAATAGATTAAATCGAAAAGATTGCTTGTGGTACAATAACCAAAGCAGAAACAATAAAAAAAGCTATGTGAAAGATATATTAAAGTTATATTACAAATAGGTGCTAAAAATCCTTAGGAGGTTTGGCGGACAAAAAAATGAAGAAAAATGACTATATATAGTTAGAAAATAAATAAAAAAAGATCTTTTCTTAATCTATACTTCTCTAGTTAAGTTTAAAGAATTCAAATTACTGCAGATATTTTACGAAGGACTGTAGACAGTGTATTACATTGTAGTCATCGACAATGCTAAAATAACACAATTAAATAATACATCACGGTTAATTAATGTTAATCAATGACTTTAACTCCATTATTTAATATTTATGAAGAAGACTAGACTGTCTGCTAATAAGATAAACAACTAATTATTGTAAAATATATAATTCAATCATTCAAGTAAATACAAATATTGACAACGTCAACGTATTAAATTTTAGATTATACGCGTTATAGAATAAATATACTCTAAAGCAGGGATTCTCAAAGGTCGACATAATCGAAAACTGACCTTGGTGGTCGACGAA
>QDHC01006764.1:301905-323628 GCA_013186455.1 Papilio dardanus tibullus | reverse complement strand
TATGGTGGAAATTTCCATCACCATGCAAAGAAAGGTTAACAGTAAGTATAGTAAGGTAAAATTAATTGCTACATATAATTTTAAGTTAGTATAATGTTATTGCTTTTAATTTCATTTTTATTGTTCTTAATAAACATTTTTTTTTCAAGTTATTTCATATTTTTCACCGACCTTCAACAAAAGGAGGTTTTAGGAAATAAACTCGAAAATGTTATGTTTCTCTTTGTATCTATTCCATGACAAAGAATACACGTTCCTCGTAACACGGCCGTCTTCCACTTGAAGCGTTTAGATAAAAAGAACTTATACAATCTTTCGGGAGGGGGGTGAAGGGACCCAGGTGTGGAGGGGAGGGAATCGGCACGTGTATCGGTTGCTAGGCTACCGAGTACTATTCCCGCCTACGCTCGACCGATAAAGCGAAATTCATTTAAAGTAAATTCTCTTAGAAGTTTGTTACTACGGAGAAATGGTGTTCAATGAATAAACACATCAAGTAAAGAATCTTCTTTTTGTAGAATCTATCTTTTAAAACGTATAGATAAATATTTCATTTTTGTTATACTACACCTATAATATTACGTAACAATTCTCGTAGCACCTCTACGCCGTAGCAGTTGGAAGTTTAAACCAGAGAGATGTTTTAAAAAGTAATATAAGCCTGTCACTTTAGTGTAAAGTAGAAACGATATGTTTTTTTTTATTCATGAGCAAATTCCTGACATGCACAGCCGTGCTGTGGAATGGTCTTTCCTCGGCGCTAAAACCGCGGCGGGCTCCAAACCTGTACGACTTAGGGTTCTTCGGGAAGCGAACCTACCTCTTTCTAAAAGGCCCGAAACGCATTTGGGGTTACTTACTCTAATGTTCCCGCTACTCGTTTGCCCCTTTACTTATAAAAAAGTTATTGAACGTGTGTTGTTAGCCATTATTCTGTCACTATTATTTTTACCACTTATCTATACTTAATATTATAAAGGAGAAAACTTTGCATTTTTGTATGTATTGAAATAACTCGAACTACTGGACCGATTTTAAAAAATCTTTCACTATTAGAAAGCTACAATATCCCCGAGTAAGATAGGCTATATTATCCACGCAGATAAAGTCGCGCACAACAGCTAGTCTATACTAATATTGTAAAGAGGAAACTGTATTTTTGTATGCATTGAAATAACTCGAACTACTGGACCGATTTAAAAAATCTATCATTATTAGAAAGCTACAATATCCCCGCGTAACATAGGCTATATTTATTATGCACGCAGACGAAATCGGGAACAACAGCTAGTTATATTACAGTTATACAATAGTAAATTATGACTATCTCATTATATTATGCTTACATTATACCACGTTTCCCCCGCGCTTACGACGTGATGCGACGCGGCGCTTTGGAAAGTTCGGCTCATTAGACACATGAATACATTTAAATAATACACATACATTATTCCTTATTTAGCTCTAGAATAATTAATGACATTATCCAGTTTTATCATACGATTACAGATATTTAGGTCAGCGATTCTCAAAGTGAACTAGGAAGAATTGTAAGGGGTCTTTGAGATATTCTTAAAGTTTGAGAACCTCAGGCAGGTTACCCATAGTACTTTCGCTACGAAGCGTTTCTATAGCGAACGTCAAATGTATCGACGAGACCGACTGACAATGACGTTTGAAATATCACACGTGACAAGCTCAAGAATTATCGAATCTTATTGTCAGTTTCATACATTATTGTCGATCCCATAAGCGATATCGCCAGATCTTTAGTCGTTTAGGAAACTTGTTTGTATATATTTCGCATATATGGTACTAATTACTCATATTTTTGACCTCGGATATAAAAAGTAATTACTCACGATTGCAACGGCATCATAATTAAACAATCACATGTGAGCTAAAGCGCGGGAAGGCAGCTCCTTTTCGCGCGCGTCTTGGCCCACCACCAGCATTGTGTCAATTTGTCTTAACATGGCGTCCATTCTATATTAATTATATACAACCTTGAACCTATGCAACTGATCATGCAGTGGTGACAATATCGGCTTAGTTTGCAGTGAAAGCCGAAGCTTAAATGTTATCAAGGAACATCTTTATAATCGCTGGTTTCCACTCCACATAACACATTATAGTTAATTTCTGTGTTATTCCAAGGCAAGAAGAGTTACGACTGTATTTCGTACAATGGCAGTGCAAGTTTAAAAATCTTGTTAAAATTCTAGATTTATCGAGATAAGATGATATTATAATTTTATTAGTAATGAAATGCATCACATCAAGTGCATACACTTGCATCGTGTATCCCGCTCGTGCAGTATCCTTATCAAAGACCTTTCCGTGAGCCACCTTGGAGCCCGCGCACCGCACGCCGCGCACCGCACGCCGTCAACTTATTTATTACAACGTTCTTACATTGACATATCGGCGTACAACCCTCGCCTCTATCACTCCTTAACCTTACCGAGTTATTTACGTACGTTATTAAAAAAATAAAGCAACGAATACGTTCATTACATAGTATAAAAGCATTGAAACATCTGCCCCACTGACCTACTTTATGAGTAAACGAATTAAATTGATAAACTCTACTAAAACATTCGGTATTATTGTTAAAGATACGCATTATATGACGCCAGATGCACAGATTACATAATACTAGTCGCCGTATTTATATTTTGTCTAAAAATTTCCACAGATCGAGTCAAAAATTAAAAAAAGAAACATCCGTTGATCGCGTGAAACGGCCGACATATTTACGTAGTTTCAAACTATTGTAACCTCCCTTATTCCGAAAAAATGTACAAAGTACTGCGATAAACGAGGACCAATAAATCGTCGATTATACGATACTGAAGGACACTCGGAACTAAATAAGATTGACCAGGGGTCTCATTGGACCAAATTATGTATCACAAGAAGTACCAGGAACAAGGACATTCTGTATTTTGGAATAAATTTTATGAACATACCGGTACCAAACGTTGAAAGTACAACAGTTATAACGCTGATTCTCGTTTCGGAATAAAGCGGTATACGTTTGGATTGTAAGAGTGAATCGGGGATTTGCAATCGTGCGACTGCAGAAATAGCGAGGAGCGGCGCGGTGCGGTGGCGCGCTTATTTTTATACCCGAGTGACCTCAGTTCATGAATGTAGTGCCAATGTCACCGTAACTGGGTCTATGTCAACCGACCGCGCGGCCTCAGCTAGTGCGCCGCGCCCCACGCCCCACGCCCCACGCGGATCGACATTTTGTAGCCTTATATGGCTGTTTCGTCGAATTCATTTTTTTCGGTGGTCAATGACGTCACGATCGCATTGACAAATACGTGACAAATGTCATTAATAATGCGCATTCTCAATATAAGTTACTCTATTTAATTCGCAAACGTTGAATACTTTTTCGTCGCATATTACACCGTTTTTGGGTCACGGTCGATATGTGATTGCGAGTTAAAAAAATGTATTATTGTAATTATTTTATTTAAATGTGCACACTGAATACACAACTTTACATTGCGTAATATTTAATTCTAATAAAATATATTTACGGGGCCGTGATTAAATGAAGAAAAAACTCATTGTTTCGTTTAATTAATTCCAAAGTCGTCCATCAAGGCTGCAGCGCCGACGAGTCAAATATTAAAATTGATAAAATCACTACGTCCGATGTTGAGATCAGTTTTTTTCCGACAGCTATAGAGCAAAGAATCAGAATTGGTACAGCTCATTACAGTATAACAAGTGTTTCATACTGGGGATTCTTTTAGAGCATTTTGTGAACACCGTACTTGAAAGTACAGCCATAAAGAAAAGCTATTCGAACAAAAGATTTTTTTCGGGCAATTTTTAAGCTCAATTATTTTAAGAATTATTTTTTTCATTAGTATTTAAATCGGTAAAGTTCTTTTATAAAAAAATGACGTTTAAATAATTAAATACAAGTCGGCGAGGCGGGTGGAGGCGGCGAGCACTGGTCGTATGACGGCGGCCATGAGCGTAACCTTGCTAGCGCCGTCCCGCTCGCACCCGCGCGCCCGCCCATCTCCGTCCCGCTCTAATTGAATGTGGCCGGTGCCACTACCGGATTCCGAACGTTTTGAACAACTGACGACTAAAGAAATTAAACTACGACTCTTGTGTCAGCTTGTGATTCAATAAACATTAATAAAGTTGATGCTGTGCCATAAGAATTTAAACATTTTGTTGTTTTCTAGCAGACAAGGAAATTGCGTCGAAAAGAACACAATTTATGATTACGGAATACCTATAGGTTTACGTTTACACCTGAATAATTGGAATAGAAAAACAAGACACACAAAGTAAAAGAAATTGGCAAACAGGGTCCTATTCCTCAGTAAATAAGCAGGCGTAATTAATGTCCACGTGTAAATTGATACTGGCTGAAAACATCTATATGTATGTGTTACCATTTAAAACTAAACTACAATAAATAAATGACAATGAATACGTTACATAATATTGATGAATAATGAAATTGAAGGCGTATGTGGGACACGTGTTGTGAAATGTTGCGCATCGAACCTACCTATTGTTCCAAATGGAAACTGTACAAATGCACAATTGCATCGAAAATGCGACATTTCACAATCCACCGCCCTAAATTAACCGTGCTAATGTGCGTGCACTCAAAATTAATTAAACCTTGCTAAGATTTAATTTTTATCTGACATTAAAAACTTCTTGATCACTAATTCCCGTTTTCCCCAACCAACCCCTAAAGTAGTTTTAGATAGGTGTCTCTTCGCTTAAGGGTCTCCCTAAATGTAACGGATCCCTTGCGGTCTAAAATGACACTTAACTGTTGTTGTTAAAAAAATACTGTTAGGTTACCTGAAATTTAAGGATTGTTGGTGAAAACGGCCATAGGACCTTTCTATTTGAAAACTTAGTATTTTTAAAGTTAGAATATATTCTTAAAATCAGTAAATAAGTAAGTCTGAGACTAAAATGATATTATTTTTATTAATATCTTTGAAGGCAATACTTGATGTCTATATTTTGCTCATGTAATTTGTATAATTTAACATAACAAATATTATTCAATTTATATTCCGTGTTAACATTGCAAAGTAAAATGTATTTTCGTCGATTCAAAGTAATGTGTAGAATTAATTCAAATAAATAATGCATAACTCACTACTTGTGCGGCCGACTGTACCTTACCTTTGCAACTCACTACATTTGCTACTTAGTCTATCAAGGTCACAACAAAACCGCAAAAATTTGGCGGTCAATTGTTATGTTCTTCAAACTTTATTTATTTACATTATTAGATACATTTTAAAACTCACATAGAAGCCTAGTCTCATTTTCTATTTATAAAAAAACTAGCTGTTGTGCGCGACTTCATCTGCGTTAATAATCAAATAATATAGCCAATTTACTCGGGGATAATGTAGCTTTCTAATGGTGAAAGAATTTTTAAAATCGAGCAAGTAGTTCTTGAGTTATTTCAATATATACAAAAAATCAAATACATAAAGTTTCTCTCTTTAAAATATTAGTATAGATTTATTGCTTACTTCCCGCTTTTTGTCGAATCTTGATCAGCGACATCTATCTTGTCTCTAAGCCGGTAATTACTTATGTAATCCGACCCTGAACGTTCTAACATCTAATATTGCAAATTTTTCACAAGTAGGGGTACTAGTGAAGTCCCCCTCCTCCCCCCGTGTCCGCAGCATTGGGGAGGACCTTGCGGCGCTGGCTGCGCGGGCCGCGGCCCTCGACTCAATTTATTTAAACTTAACCCACTGATCATGACACACATTCAGCGATTACGCACGCATGTATGCGTTGCGCTTACGCCGGAATCATATACCAAATTTTCGACGTCCTCCTCCGTACGACCCGCTTTTTATTGCGGAGTATTTTCGTATATGGGTCATAGTTTCGTCCATTCTAATCGCCAAATGTCGCACGAATCCGCTGCCGTTGTTGGGTGCTTTTCGTCGCCATGTCGATATGCTATTTTTAATAGATTATTTTAAACAAACCGTTGTATTAAAAAGTGTATGAGAATAAGAAATAGTTAATAAGAAACACAGAGTTGTATTTTTTAAGCGGCTCAATAAAAATAATAACGTTAAAATTGATTCGGCGAAGGCGGAAAGAGCGGTCGCCAGATAGAGGCAAGGCCAATCGTCAAGGTCTACGAAAAACGTAATTAAGGCGAAATAAACTTTATAGCTGCCGGTGTAGAGTCCTTAATCGGGTGAGTGGGCGAGTAGTAGTGCAAGACAATAACTCGGTTGCTTTAAATGCAGCATTTTTCAGTAATAGGTAGAGATCAAGGCTGGCGAGCGTCGGCGTCGCTGCGAGCTGTGACGTAGCCGCGTAACACTGCGCGTGCGCGGCCGCCCAGCGCGCAGACGTTGCCGCTACCCGTTGCGAAAAGACCAGAGACATATCGTTCTTAAAGCATGTCAAAACATACATATGTCTCTCTTTTAACTAATCTATAATCAAATCGATAACAACGGATAATGACTTTAGTTGCCAAAATACACGGTACATTTTATTTATTTGTTATTTGTTGTTTCTAATGTTGTATGGTAGATGCAGTGTCGGCCAAAGTTTCCATTGGTGTAATTACACTCATTATACAAAACGAGATTGAATCGCAAACAGAGTCATAGTCTAATTAAATTGCTCGTAAAATTGGCCAAATAAATACGGTTCAATATCAAAACTGGGTCACGGATGCTTAACACTTTGACAGCCCAATTTGTATGTTAAGGTCCTTACTTCTGATAGTTGTCGTTTAGATAGTGTTTATATTTGTATTTTACATCTTTTTTGTAAAGAAATGAAATATATTTTCATACAATGAATGTATATACATTCAATGGTGTGGTAGAGAACATGAAATAGTCACGCACAGACTAAAAATACTGAGATAATAAATACAAATGCCAAAGTGTGGCAGTTGGCGGAATAGTAAAATGTTGCGCTGTGTGACTGGCAGTGAGGAAGTCAATATTATCGAAGCTATCTACCGGCGGGGCTTGAGCGGCCGAGGGGGACGAGGGGCGGGAACATTATCAAAGTGGGCCAAGGTTACCGCAGTAGGCGCGGATGGACCGACCAGCACGTCGTGACCTGTGAGATAGTACGGCCGGGACCCACGCCGGTACTGGCGCGACAGCGGCAGGGGGGCAGGAAAGATCAATATAGTTTGGTAGCACCAACTACATGCGGTGGAGCCGAAAAATCGCCGAAGGTTACCGAGCGGCGCCTCCCGCCTTACAATTTGGCGCTCAAATTGACACATCTATTTATTTAAATTATAGGGCACTTTAGGCACTTTAAAATGTAAATAAGTTTGTAGCTTCATTTGTTTATATACTACCTATGTTATTATTTAGTTTTGTATATTTTATCGTAATACGAAATACGTATATAGTACATTTACTATAGTAAAAGTCAGATTTATCACCTTACACTGTTTTCGTTCGACAAACTAAATTATGACAGGCTATTTGCCTTAACAATATTGAGAGAAATATCAAAAATATTTTTCTTATAACTAATAGGAATATCGGATTGTAAAGGTATAAAACTCCATGACACATGATGGGCTCCATTTTCCTTCACTCCACGACTTGCGCGCATTTTGCGTGACTTAACACATATCTTTGAATTTCTGCGCCGATACGTGCAGGTTACACGATGTTTTCTTCACCGTAAGAGGGTCGGGTAAATATGTATATATTAAAAAACATTGGTACATGGCGGGATTCAAACTCGGGACCTGCAGTTTACAAGTCAAGAGCTAAACCCCTGAGCCACCGAAGCTCTATAGGTATACAACTCACTCAGTAACTCATTAAAATAACTCTTGAACAAGATTTCGAAAGTAATTCTGTGTCGATAAAACAAGAGCAATAGTAATAGACAAAGTATTGATACGAAATGCATTGCCCAATATGATCCGAGCACACGTGTACAGATAAGTCAAAACTTGCACACAAACAAGTGCGTCCCTACGCACTAGTCAAGTTGTGTGCGTCAAAGCGACCTCTACCCACATAGAAGGGTACCAATAATACCGTAAGCTTTCTGAAGGTTTAAAACATTCCACAACAATAGAACCTTCGAGAAATTGCTTTAAAAAACGGTAGAAAGTTTTTTCCAACCACTCTCTAGCGTTAACAATTGAATATTTATTGCTACCAATTTTATGACAGCTCATAAAATAGCAATAAAGAACGTAAAGAACACTTTGTTTTAACTGGCAACCCTTTACTACGGGGTGGTAATAAAATATTATAGAATTAACAAAGTTATGTCGTATCGCTTTGTGTTGCGCATTGTCGCACTTGTCCTACACAAAATATTTATTTATAAAATAAAGAAAGCATAGTTTATCTTAATAGATTGCGATTATAGTCTCAAGTTTAAAAGAGCTATCTATCTTTCCTGAAAGTTGTCTTTATTTTAACAACCAAACCTTTCTCTAACGAAATGCTAATCTTCTTTACAACATTAATAAACGCTCTAATTATAAAAGCATTAAACAAATATGCCAAGAAGGACAAATGTGATTCAATCGGTCATACATTTACAATAAGTACCAGGACCACATAGTAACATGTAAATGCATTTAACTACAAACTACTCTTATATTGTAATAATAAAAGAAAAGTGTCACATTATAAAGATAATTCTATCATTTGTTTGTTGTGGATGAATAATCCTGTTACACAGTGCGCTGCGCAGTAACTATGTGACTAGATTATGTCTAGTAAAAACCGGAATCGACGCAAACTTCTCAAAAAAATATATTTATTTAAGAAAAAAACCAATAAAGTTTTCAAGTAAACGTGTACCCAGGTTTTAAGGATCTTTGTTAAGTTTGTAAGGGTTTGATTAAGATTAATATTTTGTCAGAAAATATTGTCATGCTGAGAAAGTTATTTTAATCTCTCTATTATCCTATTTTAATGACCCAAAGAATTGTTAAACTTTTAGGAAAGTCAGTCTGGAATCCTAATACTTATGAAGATTGTATAAATTGTATATGAAAATAATTGTTGAATATTACCCTAAATACTTGGTAAACTTCACCATCATGACCTCCACAGCGAAATGTTATAAAACCACAATATTAATGTTTACATAGCCATAGACCAGTACAATAGGTCTAGACAGAACACAAACGTTATTGTTTCATCTTATTTATTGTTTTTGTTTAACCCTTTTCTAGAATATGAACTGTTTAAAGCAAATGTGCGGAAGAGACGCATTTGTAAACAAAACGCTTTTCAACACAACTCTACACAAAATGAACGATTGAACTAGATTTATTTTACCTTAAAGTCTTGTACACACTAGGATAGTATTTTAGTCGAGTAGCAAGTTTCCGAACAAAGGATTTACTAATCTATTCTACTAAAAGGTTGCTGTTCGGACACGTTTGGTTACTAAATTACTACCCTAGTGCGAATGTTTAGGCTTAAACGAGTCCGAACAGTAGTAAATCTTTTGTTCAGATAAATGCTACTTGCTACTCGATTGAAATACTATCCCGATGCGAACAAGGCTTAATATTGGAAAGTAAGCTCTTAATTTCAATACTTTTGTAGTTAAATTAATGTATTCAGTTTATTAGGCTATTTTAAACGGTCTAACAAAAAATTGTTCAAAACAGGTAGATCAGGAACTGTTGTTAAGCGCGTTCATTGTATGTCCTCATTATATATTCGGTAGATATATTTAACTGTCACAGAATCTCCGTAGAAACTGTGCGAACAAATCTCTCTAACAAGTGCGCAATCGGCCCAATAACTTCAAGGCCGTATTCTTACTAACATATTATTATTCTGTAAAAGGTAATTTGCTTGTTTCCAATAGATAACTACTTAAAATCAGTTAGTTCTAACCACAAAGTACTCGCTACGAAAATGATAAAAGATACAATTGGATAAAGAAACATTGTATTACCATTATTAACCATTAGCTTAATAATTTGGGTTATGGTTTACGAAATATCATTATTTAAGCCTGAACATATTGTTCGTATTGTATTAATGACTTAATTAAATCAAGATGGGCATGATGCATGACAATGACATAACAGAGCTGTCAAGTGTCAACCTGAAATAAAAGGAACAAAAAAGCGCGCGTATTGTCTATGATTCACGCTACGCTATCTGTGGCGTGTATTTTTCGCGCCGCGGGCGGGGTGCGCGGGCGCATCACCGCGATAAGTGTGTCAAGGAGACGTATATTGGAGAAAAATTTGCGAACCTTGGCGCCGTTTGATTAGAATTAGGACTGTCCGAGTTATTTATTTTATTACGTGGGCTTTGTTTATGAGAGGATTTTATAAAAAGATACTAAGATCCGCTGGTCAGATCGCAATGTCGGCCTCGGACGAGTTTTTCTGTAATAATAGAATATGCTAAAAGAATGCTGAAAGAATGTAGTAATATGCTTCAATTACGTTATAAGTTACAGTCTAACCTCTATTACCGAGAGTCATTCTCTGCTCCTGATGGGCTACCTCCATAAGTGTGAAACTCGGATTAGAAAGAAACCTCTATAAGCAAGACAAACATCGCGGTCCCTTGGACTCCCGTTTATCCAAGTTCGACTGTATTTTGTATAATCTGAATCAAATCATTTAGTTAGTAGGAAAAAAGTACACTGGCGGTAGAGAGAGTGGTCACACAAAGTCTGCAATTAAATTCAATTCTACAATTTCTTACAATTTTTTAACAAAAGCACAGAGCTCACGGCAACAGTAAAAGTAAGCCTAAAATAGATTTGAGAAGCACTTGTCGCGTTTGCTATCTTTATTATCAAATTGTCTGATAATAAAGAAATCATATCTGATTTTATTAATTCCTTGATATTTCCAGACAATGCAATTTAAAGTGGCCCTGATTGCATATATTAATATGTCAATAAAATATTATATTACAGAAGTTTATGTAATCTTACTACTTTACTATATCTACGCTTAGCTTTTACGACTTGTAAGAAATATTCAAATCAATCATTTTATGCATTCTTACCTAAAAATGTTCAGTTCAAAATGTATAAATAAGGACTTATGACATGAACATAGAAAACGGCATAAAAGGAGAGCTACTGGGCTATAATAATTTTGTCCACCGGTGAAGGAAAACATCGTGATGCAACCTGCACATATCGGCGAAGAAATTCAAAGATATGTGTGAAGTTGACCAACCCGCACTGGGCCAGCGTGGTTGACTATGGCCTAGTCACACCCCTTAGGGTAGGCTCCGCGCCCTTCGGTGGGGACGAATATCGAACTGGTGGTGATGATGATGAGTTATGTCCAACGGGTCGGACAACTTGTCAATCAAGGATGATGAAAGTGACGTAATTAATTTGACAGCTTTGTTGTGTGACGCATTCGCATCCTCAGTCATAAAGTATAACACACCGTTCACACATTGTGCGAGGTGATCGCCCCCGTTCGAGCAGTTTATTTTTAAAACAGCTAAATAAATACTCAATCAATACAAGTATTTGCGAATCTGTGGCGACACGGCGGATCTTCGTTCATTTCAAATATTTATGTTAAACATTGTTTTCATTTCTCTCAACATTCGTAATAGAGTTCATTTATACTTTATTTATGAGATAAAACTGATCGAAATGATTAATATTACAACGTATTTAGTTGAAGAAGAGCGCACGTATTGTCCTGAGCAAAATTACATATTTATAAATCGTATTGTCATGGTGAAGCGCTTACCATCAGGTGAATGTACTGCTTGTGACGTTTCCACGTTAAAAACGTTGCATATTTTTTGTCATTCTTTGGACATTTGCTAACATCTATAACTACGTAGAGGTATTGGGATCTAGCCAATAATATGTTGTCACTTTACGACATATAACCATTTATACAAAAATTAATGCCTCCTTTTTTTTGTTTAGGTTTAGTTTTGTTAAAGGAAAGGGCGGGAGAAATTTGTTGAGTTACGTCGATTTATAGTAGCCACTTTCATACCTTATAGGGAATCAAAAGCTAATCGATTTTTAATCGCTTTTTTGAAGTTTCCTAAACAACTTATATTTTGTTTACTCGTAGCCATTGTTCCTGCGCAGGCGCGGCATCACACGACTATTTTTATTCTATAGTATTCGCTACTAAAATTTCATAGCGAGGTGCAATGAACTACGCAACCGCTGTAACGTAAAACTTTCCAACGGCCAATTCATCAACCAGTATTGATAAACCCATATTCAAACTGACCGATCCAAAAGTATTTTACTTGAATTGGGGACACGCCGAAAGCTACATTACAAACATTAAAGTGTGTGGAAAATTACATTACAAAGATAATTTGCCTACTGTTATGTTAGATTCATGTTAACAAACTTTCATCATACGTCCACAGATGTAACAAGATTATAAGCAAAGAATAAAAAACCATAAACAAGTAGAGTACGTAACGCGGCTGACGGCTGACGGCAGGGCTTTCACTTTTAGCGGACCGCGCGCGGGAACCACGCGGAAAAATCTTCTTTTATTAATAAATTTTTTCAATATAATTTATATTAAAAGTTAGAGGTTTCGATATGATGGACTCCATTTTCCGCAACTCCACGACTAGCGCGTTATGTCTGTTCATATAAATTGACAGACATAACAAAATCTGCTCGTCTTTTTCAATAAACAAGATATAAGCAGACTTTTATAGATTAAGTTTGAAACTTGCATAAACACAGAAGTCCACTCTCAAGTGATATTTGTAGAGTAATGCTAGGAAAGGTTTTAACACCATGTAACCACTTATACACATTACACACTCTTTTATAGTGCAAAATAACCTGAAATTAATTTATTTTTAAACTTAAAAATGGATGAAAATAACTTTATTTCTACATGATTTTTAATATTAAATATCTATACTAGTATTATAAAGAGAGAAACTATGTATTTTTGAATTTTTGTATTTTTGTATGTATTGAAATAACTCAAGAACTACTGGACCGATTTCAAAAATTCTTTCACTCATAGAAAGCTACATTACCCCCGAGTCACATAGGATTTATTGTTTAATTCCACCCGGACTAAGTCGCGAGCAACAGCTAGTGTATAAATAAAGTTATGCTGTATAGAGTAACAACATCGAAGATTATATTTAAATTCCTAAGCAGTAACAAGTGAAAGTAAATCTTTAAAACTGATGACACGCGATCAGATCATTTAGTAAAGAACATCAAACCGAAAGTGGATGACGATACACTTTTGATTTCAAACACGTTCAATTTTGATTCATGCCATCTTCATGCCATTTGCTTGATCATTTTAAAATTGCAATTATAAAGCCGGCTGTACACGTTCAGTTTTTTAACAGTACAGTTTTATCTGTACAGTTCTCAGTTTTGCCATCACATGTCAGTTTTAACTGCGCAGTTAAAGCTGAGCGTCTGTAGGCGGCTTAATATGTCGGGAAAGTTGATAGTTTAAAATAATATTGGAATAAAATACCTAACCTCAATTAAAAAATAAATTAGAATTTAACGTTAACGATTTTTTTATATTATGTTTACTATTGTCTAATCGAGTTATCATTTAGCAGTAATGTGGCATTTATCGCTCCCCATATCTTGAAGTGTATCAGGTATTGGTTAAGTGGCCGACTCGCGTGTCTAATGGCCCGCCGGCCACCGCGCCCCCCGCGCCCCCCGCCCGCCGCTAGACCTTCATACAATTAATCATTCACAATCATTAGCATTATGTGCAACAAGCTTTAAATTAATAAATAATATCTATCAACGTCGCCGCGCTCTTTACTTGATCTCTGATTGATTTACACCAGTGTTTCTCAACTGTTTTCATGATTCGACTCTCTTAAGCCTTGTTCGCACCAGGATAGTATTTTAGTCGAGTAGCAAGTCGCATTTATCCGAACAAAGGATTTACTACTGTTCGGACTCGTTTAGCCTAAACCTAAGCACTAGGATAGTAATTTAGTAACTAAACGTGCCCGAACAGCAACATTTAAGTAGAGTAGATTAGTAAATTCTTTGTTCGGATACTTGCTACTTGCTACTCGACTAAAATACTATCCTGGTGCGTACAAGGCTTTACGTAGGAAACGTCACCGATAAGTGCCTGAGGAAATTCATCAAGGCTTCGCGACCCACAGGTTGGAAAGCACTGATTTAAGCACCCTTCATGCATTTGTTAATGATAAACAAACCTCTAATTAGGATCTACGGAAATGAATATGTAGGCAGACTGCTTACAATCGCAAAAGCCAATCAGTTTATTTTTTACTTTGTTACATCTGCACCATGACTTTATGTAAAAATTCAACCAAAAATCCCAGTTTCAAACCCATTCCTAAAATTGCCAAATCGATTGCCATATATCTGGCTTTGCTGCAAGCTTCCACATTCTGGATTTTTAAGGTAATTTAAAAAATATATACCTCAAGGTCATTTAAAAAATCCATAGTTATGCACAGTCGCATAGTCCAAGATTGAATCGAGAAAAGTAATTCTTGTCTACAACTCAAGTGTTGAAGTTCTTTCTTACGTTCAGACGTTTTTCCTTTGGTTCGTATACAGTAAATAGCTGAATAACTGCCAGCGAAGAGACAACTCTACATGAAATAACCAGCATTGATATAGCATGTATAATATTGCTGAAACTACGAGTAAAAACATAAGCTCCTTTATTCCGAAGAATGTATAAAGTACTGCGATAAACGAGGACCAATAAGTCGTCGATTATACGATACTGGAGGACACTCGGAATTGAATAAGATAGACCAGGGGTCTCATTGGACACAATTATGTATATGAAGTACCAGGAAAAAGGATGTTCTGTATTTTGGAATAAATTGTATGAATGTACCCGTACCAAACGTAGAAAGTACAACAGTAATAACGCTGATTCTCGTTTCGGTAGAAAGCGGAATATGACCATAGATTTGATCCTTTATCTTCCAGCTTTTGTGACGAGTGGCTCAACAACTCTACCGCATTAATTATTCAACTATCATATAAATATACAAAACATAAAGATTAAAGATACAAGCAACCTTGATGTTGTCGTAAACAGGCAAGTAACCTTGTATATCAGGAAATACAGAAAATACAATTATGTATACAAATAACACAAACAATATTACTCAAAGTACAAGCCCTCCAAAATGAGATTAGTTAAACATTTAACTTCCTATTTACAAAATATTATGTAAATTAAAAAAAAACAAAAAAAAATATTGTATGATTTTATTTAAACCATTTAAAAGTGAATTAAGTAAGTGCGGTTGAGAGAATTTACTTGTATTAATTTAAAAATGTTTAATTATATTATCTGTAATAATATTCGAAGTTATCATGTCAACGGTTAAATAACTTGAAGTAAATTAAAGATATAAAAAAAATAACTTAAAATAACTGCTTCTATGAAAAATACAACTCCCCTATTTATAACATAATTTTTATTTTAATATGGTTATATGAAATATAAAAGTAGAAAATAAAAGATTTGGAGAAAGCGAAAAATTACACCGCCTCGAGTAACATTTGTGATATTATAAAAATCTTTAACTTTCTTTAATAAATTAAATTAGTTAAAATTAAATATCTTAGTTTAGTATTTATTTTAATTACCTGCCAAGTTCGTAACAAAGCGATTTTAAAGTTTATAAACGACTCGTAAATAACTTCAGGAAATTGTTTCATTAATTATTTCTTAATACAATTATTTGAAGCTTAAATTAGTAAAAAATAAATAAAAAAAAATAACTTACCGAATCCAAAACGCAATCCAAAAGTTCACTGATCCGTCCACATGCACATTAAAAAATCAATAATAAAATGTTGAAAAAACAATTCAAGTTTTCCGTACAAAATTATAATTTCGTACAAACACTATAAAACTCCTGTCACTGTCAGATTTTCACACACGAAATAGAGAACGAAACAACGATGGCACGAAGTGTATTGTCAAAGCACGCCAGCGTACGAACACGTTCAGTCCACTCGGCGGGTCGCGAGTCACTGAACTGCCTCGCCCGCCGCGGCGCTCCTCGGCGCTCGCTTATTTTTATTCCTCCAAAAAACTAATGTTATCATTATCAAAACCCTGAAATGGATGTGCATTTGAAAATCAGGTCAAAGTGCTGGCAGCTTCCAGACCGTTGGCGTTGTGTGGATAAGACTATCTTTTTTTTAAATACGCAAAATGAGCGTTGACATTTCACTGCAAACGATTTTCCACGTAGGTACGTTATTTTAAATTTATTAAAACTTTTGTGAGACATTATACGGTAATTAATTAAAAACACAGCTTAACTGACGTTTATTTCGGTGTAGGTATCGACTAGTTTCAGACCCGTCGGGGGTCCTTCTTCGGGGGTATTTTATTTGAAAATTTTGTTGAAAAAGTTACATTTCGGTGTGCGAATTAGATTTGTTTTCTATTTATAATTATTTTAATATAATTATAAACGTAGCTTTAAGACAGTTTATCAACAAATATAAACAAGGATGTAAGATAAATGATGTAACTTGTATAATAATTTATTTATTCACAAGTTTACAAATTAATAGACAATTACATACTAATTAACATCATTTATACACAGATTTGCCATTATTGGCCGTTTTCACCAACAGTCTCTAAATTTTAGGTAACCCTTAACGCATTTTAAATGTCACCTAACACTACTTTCGTCTCCAACAGTTAAGTGTGACAACTATATAATTTTAAGGTTTGAAAAAAAATAATAACGTCTTTTTACTAATTACAAAGGCGATATTTGATAAAAGGCATCCAGACGGCCCATCGGATCTCGATGAAAGTCTTGAAGTAAACATAGCCTATGTTTACTACGTTTTCTTTTTAATTTCGCGCCTACGAAGTTGCGGGCTAAAGCCAATTTTAACTAAAAAAGCTCTTAGTAAAAACAAAATGATGACCAATACGATTACACTTTTACTTTTTTAAGTTACCTAACTTTTCCTTTGCTTTAGTAACTATAGTAATGCTTGCCTTGGGGCTTAGTATTGGATAATGTACCGGATTGATAATTAACAGGTGACCTCTTAGAGGTGTGTGAGGTCACATGATCCGACCTCTAGGGACCTCTAGGCAACTACGTCATACGCTGCCAGTGCGCATGAGCGTTTGATTTCCTTTACTTCTGATTAAGCTAAAGATACTCGTCAATAATTAATTTAATCTAATCTTCGATTTACTTTTCTGGATTATATCAAATATCTTATTTACACTACTTATCTTTTTTGCATAAGAGAAGGGGTAAACGAGCAGTGGGAACACCGAGGAGGTCATAGTGCCCATGGACATCCCCAACACAGACGTAGCTGCGAACTTATGTCTTATTATTTTTTTTTATAGTACAAAGTGGCAAACGAGCAAGTGGCCAACAGGATTCACCGCAAAGTCTGAATCATCCATGGCCTATAGACAACTGCAATCGCAGATGCGTTGTCTGCCTTTAATCTACGGAGGAGACGCGCAGCAAGAGGATAATACCTCTTCCTATGCGTCCCCTCCCCCGCCAATCCACTTCCCCTTCCTTCATCTCCTTATAAGGAAATGACTTGAAGACGAAGTGGACTAAAATGAAACTTCCGGCACCACACGTTAGACGAAACACGGAATAGCTTCCATTTGACGCCTGTCTTCTGCGTGGTAGTGGTATTTCACCGGGCGAGCCGGACAATTCATGCGATGATGTTTAAGCGGGCTCTACCATGTTGAAGTGGTAAAGCCCGCTTTAACAATATCGTAAGTTTAATCCTCTTTAAGATAATAAAAGAAAAATTGAAAAATAAAACTTCGAAGCTTACCTAAGGCAGACATTAGATGAATTATAAATAAGTTATATGTTTGCGAAGCGAATTTAAAAGTTAATATACAAAGCAGCTGCCTTCAAAAACCGTTCAATAGAAATCATTTGAGTCTCGATAGTAAAAATACAATAAATAATTAATGACTTTGTCTGCGGATGTTGTGGAAGAGTTTTTGTATTTGCATTGCTCGTAACATTTACTTTCCAAAATTGACTGTGACATATGGCAACACTGTTCGCACAAATATTATAATTCGAATATTTATAGTGAAATATAATTCCTTATTAATATTCTGATCCTTAAAGCGTGAGCTTTAAGTTTTAACTATTATTATAAGAACAAATATAACAAAGCCACAATCAAGCGGTGTTGTGAAAAATCATTTTCCATTTTTAACCGACTTCTTCTATGAAATGTCCTAAACAAAGTCTCTTTCTTTATAAAAAAAAAACTTAAATTGCCTAATATATTGTAAATAATATAGGTATCGTCCTAACTGTATCGAATGTTATTCTGAGTCGCCATAGACCAAAAATCGCCTTTTTGATATCAATTTCTAACATGTCTATTTTGCATTTATCACAAATCGTGGAGAAATTGAACAGCGCGTGTAAAATGTTTATCATATTTACGTAAACCAATTTATTTGATTATTGGTAAGGTCGTGAACCTATTGTTTTATGATGTTATGAGTATAGATATATTAAATAACAAATTAAACAATGGCAATTGAAAAACATGTAAATAAACTATAAATAACGGTTAAATAACTCTATAATTTTGTTCTTTAGAAGAGAAATTAAAAGCCATTTCGCTTTCATCGTACGGAGCGTTGTATTAGATAAATAAAAGCGATCTTCTCTCAGCTCGCACCAATTAAGATGCATGGAAGTCGAGGACATCTGACTACCACCGAACATTGAGCATGAGTATCGAGCACTAAGTTGAGCGTTGAGCACTGAACACTGCGTATGAGCAGCGACCGAAGCCGTCCGAGCGCGCTCGCGCAGGCAGCCGAGGCGTCGCGGTCGCGGCGAGGTCACAGCGCGGGAAACGCGTCACAAGGTGAAGCTCTTTTCCCGCCACAGTTAGGGTTACCACTACATCATTTAACAAAAAAATTAAAGTGTATAAGTCAAATTAGTGTGTAGGTTTTTAAAGTTTTAATGCGTTACCTACTAACCCTTACATTAGACTATTGATAAGGATGTGTTTGGCATCTATTACGACTATTTAATGCGGTGGTTTGTAGAGCTAAGTTAAAAAAACTATTGCAGACTTAAATAAAATCAAAGAATCATGTTAATATGTTTTAGAAGGTAAACAATAAGAGTACATTGAGGTAATAATGGTAACCCTATTGACGTAGTGACTTTGTATTGTTGCCATTTTTAATTAAAAGTCAAGATGGAGTGTTTATTTTATTGTTAATAACCCATATTCTTTGTAAAAGTTTGTGTGCGAACTTTGCAGGAATTAATACGTACAGACAGACAGACAATTTATGTCAATGTCATGACATTCAAGGAGTGTACATAAATAATTTACGAGACACCATAAATTGCGATCTCAATTTTAACTTGATGAAATTGTCAAATTATTAACCAAGAAATAATGTTAAATGCACATGTTCATTCATAATTAAAAATACAATTCTTGTGGTATTTACTTGCCATAGATTAAAAGAAGCAAATGAGACATGACATATGTCATACTGGGAGCGACTGAGACGCATTTATACGAAATATACGTAACGTGACCAAGACAGTGACATAGACCTTTGGTCCCTTTCTCTGTATACGAATTTGTTTATTTGGGTCCAGAAATATGACCCAAGCAAGTGTGACGTGTCATAAAGTATTGTGACGCTCCAAGCGTATTTACTACTAATTTTTCATACGTCCCAGGCAAAGGCTTAAGACATATTATTGGTTTAAATCATAAAGTGATGCACACACAACATAGCTTCATAGCAACAAAAAAATCCTTAGACTACGTCATCGTAGTCTAAGGAATTTTTTGTCTCACAACCATATACGTCATAGCCATTTCTATACCTTTCTTTTTTTAAGGTAATTTTACGGAGAAACGCCGAGCACAAATAATAATCGAGATAAACCTATTTTCGTTTGTGCGTATATCCTACATGTCTACACATACTGCGCATGTCTATGTTGTCAATAATAACAGTTTAAATTCACCTTCGGTAAGGTCTACCAGTCTTAGATCAGGAAGCGAACTGTGGCCGTGAACATTTAAATTTAAACGTTTGCAATTCGATGAAATGTTTTATATAAATACATTTAATTATTTTGTAATGCTAATTTGAAACGTTTGGTTTATTAATGTCCAATTCATGGTCAAATTCGATCGCTGTAATATTTTTAACAATTAGTATACGTGATCTAAAGTCTTGAAGGTTCAGTGGGATTGTTTTGCGGTAAACAATATCCGGGCAATAGTTCGATCCCGTTTTAACATTAATAATTGTTTAGCGCGTATATTTGATCAAAGAAAGACGTTAGGTTTTATAAGTAGTATACTTTGGGAAAAAAAACGGTTCCACTGGCATTGCAGATGTCCATAGGCGGTTCAAGTAATTTAAGCGTTCCGTTTGCCCATTCTCCTATAAAAAGTAGAGACATTCAAATTCATCCAACTCCTTTGATTTTGTGTAAATAATAGATAACGAATGTTCATATAATGTTATATTTACAAAAAATGAAACTGTAATGTACCAGCAAATTGGTTGTTAATCTTATCATAAAATTATGATAATTGTAACTAAAGTAAAGCGTATAATGAAAAAACAATAAAAACTTAAATAGCGGAGCGACCTTACATTTGGTAAGCAAGGTCTACACTCGAGGTCCAATACAGCGTCGCGCGGAAGTGACCCCAGAGTGGCCAAAGTGGCCAGTGTGGCCAATCTGACCAGTGTGAGTCATTAATTTGTTTGTGTTTTTCTTAATTTTACACTTAATTCCGTCATGCGTAATTAATTACTAGTGTTATTTATATTTATACTGCAATTAAACGATTTATATCGCGATTTAAAATAATTAAATTTTATTTTTATTTAAAGAAGTTCTACATTACTTACAGTCTTTATTTTATAAATGTGCACTAACGGGGGATCACTTAAGCCTTGTACGCACCAGTATAGTATTTTAGTCTAGTAGCAAGTAACAATTATCCAAACAAAAGGTTTACTAATCTACTCTACTAAAATGTTGCTGTTCGGACACATTTTGTTACAAAATTACTTGCTACTAGACTAAAACACTATCCTGATGCGAACAAGGCCTCAACGACTTCTAATAGACAGTTAGCTACCTACGAAATACGGTAAATCTAAGCTAAGGGGTTGCTTAAGTAATTTTGATACTCAGAAAGTATGACATTATTGTACACGTGTAAATAGTAACGTAGTAAAAGAAAGTATATCGCTCATGTCCTCGCTCAAGGCCGCGGTTCGCCAAGGTTTGTGACCGAGGGTCGCAGCCTCCCGCATAGAATGAACTTTGACAGACTTGCTACTAAGGACCTTTGCTATTGAACGTTCACCCTGTTATTCCGAAAAAAATGAATAAAGTACTGCGATAAACCAGGACCAATAAGTCGTCGATTCTAAACTGAAGGACACTCGAAACTAAATAAAATAGACCAGGGGTCTCATTGGACCAAATTATGTAGAAGTACCAGAAACAAGGTTGTTCTGTATTTTAGAATAAATTTTATGAATATGCCAGTACCAAACGTAGAAAGTACAACAGTAATAACGCTGATTCTCGTTTCAGAATAAAGCGGTTAGTGTTTAATATTTTTAAATTACTTTTATTAACAACGAAATCGTTTTCAATAAAATTAATT
>QDHC01006764.1:278344-295668 GCA_013186455.1 Papilio dardanus tibullus | reverse complement strand
ATTATAAAATAAAAATATATGCACTCACGGTCTTTAAAATAAGAAGGGAATTACTGAAAAATATTAATAATAGAGGGACATATCTATTATAAAAAAAATGTGCGGGCACTATTAGGATAGGATTGAAAATCAAATCTCCTTATAATGTACTTAAATTTATAAAAAAAGCAATCAATATATTAGAGCTACATATATAATTATGCAAACTGAAGATGCTGTTAATTAATTACTTTTAATTAAATTAAGTGATTGGAGAAAGCAAGTTATGTTATAATTGAATATTTTTACTTACACAACATGACTGAGACTCATCTAAATCGTCTAGAAAAGCCCAATTTAGTCAAAAAATGTTGCTTATAAAGTAAATTAAATAACTCAATTTTTATTTAACATTTAGACCTACCACAAATTAATGACATAAATCAATGAAATCCATATTGATTTTTTCCTTACAATCTTTAGATTAGTTGAGATAAAATCTTCATAATCTTTTTTGATTCCAATTGCACATGAAGTACGATCAACTCTATGTGGTGTGGTTGCACCGCGGCGGGGGGGGGGCCTGCCGGGCCGAGGGGGGGAAGGTACAATGCGCCGCAAAGACGTTCGTTGCTCCCGCGCAGGTCATCGACTCTTTCACCGGCGCGGGCGCACGCCACCGACCGCTTTCGATAACGCGATCGGAGCGAGATGGACTTATGCACATCATTAAAGTTAGAAAGGGAGGTGAATAGAAAAAATTGCTACAATTAATGAAAAATATCGCGTGTGTTTATCGGCTTTTAGCGCTTTTAATGACCGAATGGTATCGCTCATCGTAGACAGAATAGGATAAACCTCTATAACTAATTTATTATGTAATATTTTAAAACTATAAAATGTATTTTTTTCTTTTAAATTTCCACCATTCGTAAGTAAAGCTGAGTAAGTAAAATACTATGCAGATAGCCAGCTCTGTCCAATTATTTTTAAAGAAGAAAGCTTATAAGCTGCGAAGTGCAATTAAATTATCCTAAGCACGTAATGTCTTCGAAAAATAACTACTGTTTGATCACTAAATAAATTTGAATTGTATTTTTAAACGACTCTTATTAATTATCTGTGCGTTCCATAGGTAATTCCTGCTGAAGTTTTTGTTGCTGTGGTCATTTCTCTTGGGTTTTATGCACGCGAAAAAAAAGTAATTTTGCAGCTTTCCATTACGCGGTTGCAAAATAATTTAGCTTTTTTACAATCGTGTTTTAGTTTTAAAAGTTTTATCGTTACGAAACACGCAGATTGTGCAATTGTTTTTTAATTAAATAATATATCGCTTCCTTATTTAAACTGAAGCGGATAGACAACAAGGTTCCATTATAAAAAGAATGTAATTAAAAGTAAATTAGTAATCTCATATAACCCCGTCCGGGTTATGCAAATTCGTTATGGTATCAAAATCTGGGAGTTTACCCAAAGAAACGATTCGATAGCGTACATCAGACATGTATGGAACTGACAATGAAGTTCGATATCTCACACGTGACAAGAACATGACTTATAGAATGCCATTCTCAATTTCATACATTATTGTCTATTCCATCAGCGATATCGCCAATCGGAATATACTTTGGTAGCCTCCCCGTAGTTACTCTCATTTGTTACTAGCTGTTGTTCGCGAATTCGTCCGCCTCGTTTGAAATAATATAGCCTATATACTCCAGGATAGCGTAGCTTTCTAACGGTGAAAGATTTTTTCAAATCGGCCCAGTAGTTCTTGAGTTATTTTAATACATGCAAAAATACAAAGTTTCTCTTTTTATAATATTAGTATAGATAACTACAATATTGTTATTTACATGTTGTTGGCGGCTAGTCATTTACTTACTACCCAATCTGAAATCCTAGTCTGGAAAGTTCAGGCTCGATCTCGAGGTACACGTTATAACGAGCTTTTCCATTACGCAGTCTTGGCACGTTTTTCTTTACTTTAGTCGCATCCATTATAACAAAAAAGTGGTGATAGATTTTAACTGATAATATAAAAATGTTCCAAAATATTCGATCTAATTATAACAAAAAAAATTAAACAATTTTTAGGTTAAGGGTCTATTACCTTACGGCATCATTAGGCCGATGTCACGCGAAAACGACCTAACGCCGAAGCAAAATCTCCGTTTTTATCGCGAATTCGGTCTAATGAAGCCATACGGTAAGAGACTATACAACCAAAAAAAGTTACAGCTTATTTTTTTTAACATTGATCTCTGTCTTTTCAGTCAGTAGAGAAAGTATAAAAAAGTAAACACAAAGTTTCAGTTTTTATTAGTAACCTTAATATAAAAAATAAGTATTTATTATTTAAATTAATGCATTTTATTAAATCGAGGCCGAATTACAGACAAAAAATAGCCAACCAAGTTTGTTCTACAGAACACGCACTTGCTGATCTCAACACACGCACTTGCCGCGTGACGATATGTTTAGTAAAATGCAAGCCGTACTAAAATACTTAATTATTATACGAATATAACTTGCTAAAAATTGTATATTTTGTTACAAATCAAGACTTGTATAGTTAACAAAGGTTACATTACTATTCCAGGGGTATTACTCAAATTATCTTCCGATTGACGATATCGCTGATGGAATCGACATAAATGTATGGAACTGATAATGACGGTTGATAACTCACTCGTGACAATCACATGATTTATCGAATGTCATTGTCAGTTTCATACATTCTTCGTTCGCTGTAAAATCGCTTTGTAGAGAATGCACTTTTGGTAACCCCCTGAAGTTTTACAGCGGACATTCGTCATAATTCTTTACTTAAACAAAAAATTAAGCTCAATTGTTAATAGAAAAAAATGTCGATTTACAAGTAAGGGATGTGATACTTATTACCTCGTGGTAACAAATGCTGGAAGACAGTTTGAACTGTCCTGTCTATTGATTTATTATGTTGAATATCTTTGATACGTATGTCGCCGTATTCTGATCAGCAACAGCAGATGTCATTTGTATGACATATTCTCATCATGACATCAGGCACAAGCTTTCCCCCGCTGTCTGCCGTTTGCCGACAACTCTTCATTAGCTATTGTGATCCGAACTCATGGGCCGCACGTTTTGTTTACTAACTTTACATTTAAATCAATTTCAAATACATTGTGGCTTATCTAAACCTAAATTTCTTTATACTGGACTATCAAGTAGTTTACAATTATAGATATATTGTCTACATTTTGTATTGTAAACTATTCCAAAACCTTCTTTACAAAAGCGCGTAGCAATCCTTAACCTAATCATGCATACTGCTGGACAAATAAAATAGAAAGTAATGTACTGCTAACATATGAGCAATTTATTTTGTATCATTTTAATTTCTTGAATAATCTTTTCACATTTCATTTGTTAGTCACAACATTGTTACAGATAATAAACGATTAACCACGTATAATCTGTGGATTGGATAGTGCGGCGCGGCGTCGCGGGCTCCTTTCACTTTTGGCGCGCGTCGCGTGACAGAAAGTGACAGTAAAGCGGTGACGTGCCGCCTGCCGCCATGACGATATCCACTGACAGAAATCATGTTAAAACTTATACTTTTTTATATAATTGCACAAATATAGCAATCCTAGAAAATAATGTAATTCGTATTCCAATTTATGATAAATATTAATTACTAGTTACCACCTCTTTAATTTGTTACTGGCAACTTCCTACTTCAAGATCTACAATTCCATTTAAATTAGGCAATAATTTTCCAAGCCATAAAACACTAAGGCTTAAGATTAGCTCCTACTAAGGTTAAAATAACAATAGAACTGAAAAAAATGTTACGAAATTACAAACCAAGTTCCCTTGAAAGCTAACAAAAGATTAATAAAGCGTTGAGTCGATTCAAAAAAGAGATCTCAAAAAATAAAATTCACGCGGTATTCGGTACCGAAGCGTTTGAGTATCTTTTTCACTGCGTTATTGAGGTCAAGCGCTCACCCATGTTAGAGCCAGGTCTTTCATTACTTTCAATTTTAATGCTAAAATGAAACATGCCGAAAATAAATTTGAAGTGGATGATAGCGAACGCACGCTCAAAAGCCAAGAATCCATACTCTAAGACGAGTATATGGCTTACAATGTGTGTTTTATGGTATACTTTTTTTTATGAATCAGTATTATTCTGTCCTTTACATTTAGCAGTAGACTAAACAATTATTATTTTATTCATGTTTACAATATTTCCCCATAATGAAAATGAGTAATCGCGCAGGAGTGTACGTGCGTTTAAAAGCGTTGGCCTACAAAAAAATCGTATTCGAAGGCAATTTTAGCCATTCGTCATAACATCGAATGGCATTCGCGAAACATTTAGAAACTCCGTTTTATAATTGCACGTATAGTGGGCTCGGATACACGCACCACGCGGCGGAGATCGATGCGGTTGCGGTGCGGTTGCGACGCGACTGCGGGCGACTGCGTGCGGCACGCCGACCTCACTTGGCGGCCACCTCGGCGCCCGCGACCACTACTCTGCTATGTATTTTATTTATTTAATTTATAATTCACGTGGCTCACAGCACGAGAGCTTGTCAAATATGTTCACTACTTATTTTAAATCAAGTATGCTTACGCTATGACGTAATCGTGATTGTCAGCGCCTCACAAAAAAACATTTATTCCAAATGGCGGTCAATAAATTAAAATAACTCGTATTCTTCCACCTTGCACTACAATCTCTGACAATGAAATTTATCTACGTTGTTGTACGTGTGATTCGTTAACGTTTTAAGTTAATCCAACAATAGTAAGGTCACGGATCGTTACATTGTTTTTAAATAATCGTACGTACTCCCCGCGCGGGCCGCGGCACACGGCGAGAGCCAATACCTCACAGCACAAGGTCAACAACCAACGATAACCTTGACTATATTTTAACAGAAAAAAACATTGAGCATCACGCGAACTAAAATATTGTTAATATTTTAACCAGTCTTGCCTTCGTTGAACTTCGAAACATCCGTTGCACAAATAATGATGCACTCGCCGGCTTAGCTTTTAGCACGAAGGTCGCAGTACATCAATATTTATAACTATTTAAGGTCGGATTTAAGTGACCTAAATAAATAAACACATTTAAAAACGGCGCGAAAATTAAAAGTAGTCCGCGGGACGGCAATATGGCGGATCGTTGCGCAAATGTGCGAATACGAAGTTTTGCTCGGTGTATTATTTATTGATTGTTGAAAAACAATGGCGGGCAGCGGGTGTCGGCGTCGCTGGCAGTGAGTCAGTGGGTCAAGGGTGCGCCGGCCTAGTTACGCAGCCCCGCGCGCCCAAATTCGCGGCTTTACCAGTTGCTAACCTCTCCGACTCGGCCGCGTAGAGAGGGGCCACGGTACTATCAATTTAATCAACCTATTTTTTCCAATGCATTTTAAGGACAAAATACACAAATATTATTATGATACGTTCTAATTATTTTTCTACATATTTGTTGATTATTATTTAATAACACGTATTTTTTCAAGTATAGAATTTTAACTTAAATAAATCAAAAACTATCAGAGTCTATATTCACAGTGTAATCACAATTAGATAACCTTGATCAAATACTCGATGGCGTCACCTCGTAATACCGGAGCAACTATCAAAACAATAATAAAAATACGTTTAAAGTTTCGAGGAATTTTCCATTTAGATATAAAATAGGAAGAACATTTGTTATCAGCCGCGGTAGGTAGACAATGTCACATCACTAGCGTAGGCTACACTAGCGCTGGCGCGGCATTGGCAGCTCTTACGTAAGCCAAGTTTAAGGCTGCTTAGTTTTTGAGCGGCCGCGGACAAGTGTACTGTTGACTATGAGAGTGTTACACCCACGTTACGTGAGGGAGCACTCAGGGTCGCCACACACTTATACTATAGCACTTATTATTAATTATAATTAAGGTAAACTGACCCAGTCTAAAGTAGAATAGACTGTGATTATTTCTACACCAATTCTAGCTTCTAAAAGTTACACGAAATTCTATTCTAGAAGTTTGTAGTGAGGATATAAACTGAAAATGTTTAAAAGTTGTCTATGGCATATACATTTCGTATATTTAGAAAAGTCATTCGCTTCATGTAGTCTACTTACTATTCGGGACTAACTGTATTGTTAACTTAACGTGTGGTCACCTTGGTTACAGGTAGGTCCCCCGTACCATGCGGATCTTCCAAGGCTATCTTTTATGGCACTTCGATACTTGAAATTCAAACGCAAATTCTATAAACGTCTGTGTCTTAGTAGGTGGCGCTGTTATCGCGGTTACTTCTACTGAAGTATGTATGCATAGAAATGAATACACGAGACATGACAGTTACACTTTTGCCCACCGAGCTGGATAAAGTGGCGCTGTATAGAATTTACTTGAATATATGCTGTGTAATACCACACATAATAAAATAAACGGATTAAAACTAACGCGATAAATAAAGGAAAATCTTTTTTGTTATCTTGTCAAATTATGAAATTGAAATGTTAGCAAATCCATTAGTTTTTAATTTGTCGAAAGTTGTTGAATTATTTATAAGCATATGCATGAGTTGGACAAAAAACGACTTGCAATATGACGATGCGTAATTACAAAAAACAAGGCTGCGCGACGCGAGTGCAGTATTTATTTAAACAGCTGACGTGTGCTTCAAAATTATTGTTAATTTATGCTTTCAAACAAGGTTTTAATGCACAGGAGACAAACTCGAATATGTCCATAATTATTGTGTAATTTTTTTTTAATTTATTAAGTACACGTGCAGCCAATATTGCTTTATATTAAAATGCGTAGGTTTGCGTGTACTTAACATAAATTATTCATATACATTTTGTACCATATACAATAAGAAGAAATATTTAAAATTGTAAAATAAACACTTTCCTACTTACTTATCTTTAACTAGCGCCATCTTGTGTCGAGTGGCGAAACTAAATTTATTTCCATGGCAAAAAGATATCGATTTAACAAAAAAATATTCAAAGAAATAGTTAATCATGGACGATTTAGAGAAAAACATACCGGTGCTCTGTGTTGGTCCTAAGGGATCCGGGAAGACTACTTTATTGAAGAAACTACAGGAGTCCGAAGGCATCGACTACACGTACAGTCCGGTGCCAACTATTGGAACTAACATCTACGATATTAATTATGTTAACAAACAAGGTAAAAAACAAGTAATATCTATAAGAGAAATCGGCGGAGAGATGGTAACTTTATGGAATAATTATCTAGATGGCGTTGAAAAAGTAAGTAAAATCGGAGAAACAAGTATTAGGCAGATAATCCACGAAACCTCTAGCATTATGCTGTTCTCTTGTTCTTGCAGGTAATTTTCGTGGTGGACACGTCGAATTTATGTCAAATATCCGCGGCCGCTGTCATGCTTTACACACTACTGGCTGAACCGAAGCTTCGCAGATCTAAGGTGTTAATTTATCAGTTATCAAACAATAGTTCTTGTATTACTCAAAACTCAAAGAAAATGTTTCTGCAGTTCATTCTAGTGCTAAGCAAGATGGATGCCGCGTATCGTCAGATGAGAAACGAGGCGCTACTGATGCTGCAGCACTCGCGTCTGTGCACGGAGTTGGCCAACGCACCCGCTCTGCTCGAGGCCTCGCCGCTCACAAACATCGGCATAGACGCGTTGCGCACCTTCCTTGGAGACGCCAGAAAAGTCGAGTAGTTTTCGTGTCAAGGGACAAATGAACACGATTAGTTGGTCACATGTCAGTTTGTGAACGCATAAGGCCGATGTCAGCCGGAGGGCTTTTACTAAATTGATTACAATAAAAGGGCTTGGCACTCAGTCGAAAGTGTTATAAAGAGCAAGCACATATGTAAATTAGTTGAGAATCCTTGATACAAATTCATGTTATATTCGTGACTATTAATATAGCCTTTCTAAACTGTATTAATTTGTTTTATGTATCCTTTTGCTATATGCTTTCAACGTTGCAGATTAATGATAAATGAAATAGAAAAGTTAAAATAAAAAAATATATAGCCAGATCAAGAATAAAATAATCCTGACCTAGCGGCGCTTTAATCGGCGCGTTTATAACATCATCTAAGTTCTACACGTAATATACGCAAAATAAATAGTTTTATAGGCAATATGCATAATGGATTTTAATAATTCTGGTCAGGTTTTACAAGGTTCAACTATGTAAAACAATTTAAAATAACAAATTTGATGTTGCATTGCTTACACAAATGTCACAGGCGCTTAAAGAATATAATAATTGCAAATATAAGCAGGCTTTTGTTATAAGTTTTGGTGTATTAAAATGATCTAATTTCACGTAGAGATTCCAATTAATTAAATTAAAGGGAAATAAAACTTTCTTTTTTCTTATGTACCAACCAGATTCCGTGACACTTCTGGCTGTATGACTGAAGCCTTTGCTCCACTCCGTTTGAGAAACTTATTAAAAAAATTAAACGTTGTTGACATTTATCAATATTTTGCGCAAATATTCTTCAATATTTTTATTTTAAAAAGGATTCCACCTATAAAAAATCATATATGGATATTATAAAATTATGTCGAAGCTGCATGAAAGAAGTCGCGTCCTGGGAAAAGGAAAATTTTGATATGCGTGTTGTGGAAATGTTTTGTTTTTGTACAAATGTTGAGGTATTTATTTAGATAAATTGAATTATAATTAAATAAAACATTTGTTAAATATACTTATAATTGCTATATTTCAATCAATACGAATTTACAACTATAATTAGTAGCAGAAATGCATTTTATACACAACTTTTAATTTAATTTTACAATTATCTTTAACTTTCTAGATTATTAACGATGACAAACTACCAAAGCAATTCTGCTACGACTGTGTAATAAAAATTGAATCTTCATACACCTTTATTAAAGAGGCTCAAAATGTAAATGTAACTTTAAAAAATATAGCATCAAGAAGAGAAACAAGCATAATTGTTGAATTGGAAAATTGCATTAAATTAACAGAGGTTCAAACACCAAAAAGTCATCTTAAACTTACACTACCTGATTATAAACTATGCAGTACTTTAGAGAATTTTGAAGAACCATTAATAAAAAACATAAATGATTCTTTGATACCAAATGACAATATTCCTCAAGACCCAATTACTGATTCTCTAAACAATCCACTAAACACTAATGTAGAGACAACAAAAATAAAAGATATTGAAAATTGTGATGATAAGAAAAATGTTTGTACAGTCTGCAAAAAAGGTTTCACGTCAAAGGTGTGGTTTGCAAAACATATGGAAAAAGTACATTCAGGTCAAAAATACCGCTGTCCACATTGCACTAAAAGTATGTATAAGTTAAACCTTAGTATGTCAAGTTATTTAAAACTCAAAAAAGAACAAACGAAACTGTTATAATTTTTTTCATGGAGCTTAAATCTGAGGCCCCACTGCAAAAGATGGTAAGCTGAGCAGCCTCAAATATGCTCACTTCCCTACCAAAAAAGAGCCGAGGAAAGCGAGTCGAACGGTATAACATAGCTGTCTCATTTGACACAGCTCGAACATAGCTCGGCTCACTAGAACATTTTGGCTCTTTTTCACGCATCTCATTTCTCTTTGTCGGTAGGGACACAAGTATGCTTAGGAGAAAGGAGATGTTTTTGTTGAGTTTTAGCTCTATAATTGCAAGTTTCTTCCATAGTAGAGCAGTATTTCTATTATCTGCTTGTTACAATTATACTTGAAATTGACACTTTTTATTATTTTCAGCATTTAGCCGAGCATCTCAATTGGCATACCATTCTGCGACTCATTCTGATGAACGCAAGTTTGCTTGCACTTTGTGCAGTAAAAGGTTCAAAAGACGCAAACAATTAACTGTACATTTGCGATCACATTCTGATGAGAGGCCTTATTCTTGTGATAAATGTCAAAAAAGGTATGACAATGTATTTTTATTTACAAGTTTTTGCCGGTGATTTTATGCGGAATTAAAAAAAAACAATGAGTAGCTCATGTTTTCTTCTAGATTGTTCTACATCTATGCCAAATTTCTTTGGGATTCATTGAGCGATTTTAGAGATACTTTCTAACAAATAGCCATCCCTCCATCTAAATGTTTATATTTATAATATTAGTAATGCTTCTCATGATTATTGTACAGTCCAAAGAATGTGTACTCAAAATTGTTTTAGGTTCAAACTAAAAAGTATATTAAAGTGCCACATGAAGGTCCATGACGGGCGCAAGCAATATTTGTGCAATTTCTGCGGATGGGCATTCGCACAGGGTGAGTATCTGGTACAAAGCTTCAATGGTTTAATTTCTTACAGACCCTTATATGAACACCTAATTTTTTCCTTCTTGATCTATACTTTAAATAAAGAGAAAAAAAAATAATTTTGTATATATTGAAATAATTCAAGAACTATTGGGCGGATTTCAAAAATTATTTAATTGTTAGAAAACTACAAGATGCCGGAGTAACATAGGCAAGTCTGCACCGACAAAATAACTTAGTAATAGGTAGTATAAGGCAGGCCGCTGTAGGCCCTTTTATTGTAGCTTTCTCGGTAAGAATAAACTTTAAACTTAAACTTAACTAAATCAAGTTTTTTTTTTTACGTAATTTACCTTTTCTGTGTTCTGTTTTATTTCTTGTTTCCATTTTTGTGTTCGCGTAATGTTATTTTGTGAAGTGTTTCTATTAGTGGCGACCTGTTATTGGCTGATGTTTGTTGTTTACTGTTATGTCTACTCTGTAATTTATAGCTGTTGGTTCTCTTACAATTAAATAAATAAATAATTTTATATATTTTAGTTTGTTTTCCAGCGGGTAACCTATCAGTGCACATGCGCGTTCATACCGGTAGCCGTCCGCATGCGTGCGCGCAGTGCGGGTACCGCGCGGCGGCGCGCTCGGCGCTGCGCAGACATGCGCGCTCGCACGCCGCCGCGCCTGCGCCCGCGCCCGCGCTGCTCTGCGCGCACTGCTCGCAGCAATGCAAGGACTCCAGTGCACTGGTATATACGCTTATTATACCCCTACGGCCTCATTAGACCGAGTTCACGCAAAAAACGGAGACTTTGCTTCGGCGGAAGGCCGTTTTTTGCGTGACATCGCTCTAATGTAGCCATATGCCGGCTCGTTCCTGGTGCAAAGGATATCCATTGCAATTCAGCGCGGCAACGCCGCGAGTGTGATGGGTACCTTTGCACCAGGAACGATACCGGACGGAAAATTTATTGAACTTTATTTATTGTAATTTTATGTAATTATTGTTTATTCTTAGGCAATATTAATAATATGATATTTTTGATCTAATTTTATTTCCAGGCGCGTCACACGCGCACGCACACGGGCGAGCTGCCGTACGAGTGCGGGCGATGCGCGCGCGCATTCTCCGACAGTTGGAAGCGCAAGACGCACCTGATGCGCGCGCACGGCCTCGCGCTGCAACACATCCCGCGCATGCGCCGCGACGGCACACCGCTGCACCCGCATCTACCCGCACATCCTACGTGAGGGTAGTTGACAAAGTTATGAATACCCACATTGTGTGAGGGAATATGTCATTATTCGCAAAGAATTAAAAAGTACCCTTATGCGGAATAAAAACGGATCTTACAGACCCATAACCAAAAAGATTCATGATAGATAATATTTTGACGCTGTGGGTAGACGCAATTTACATCTAATTGGTGTATTTGATCTCTTTTGGGTTTCTTTAAGTATAATTAATAAAACAATATGTTTTAAATAGATAATGTGAGGTCTAGATTTTGTAGAAATACTCGTTTTATAAAGAAAAAATCCAAATATACTGTAGTAATATTTTATTTACCAAAGAAAATAAATAAATAATTTATTATTCCTCTTTTTATATTTCAAGTGTCAACAAATAACAATACGGTCTATTATTAGTTAAGTAACTAATTCATAGAAGAAACAGTTAAGTAAATAATTTTATATTTACATAATAAAATGATCTAGCAACTTCTATTTAGTTTTTTTTTATTAATATGTCAACCCGGATTATAAAAAACTTGTTTTTTGAACAGAGTTTCAGCCATTAAATATTTTGTCTACTAAAAATCTTTTAAATATATAATGTTTTAAACAGTAATTTGTACATTTTGTACTATATTGGACCATTCCACTTTGGAAGGTACCAAATAAAATGCGGGAGCCACTTTCTGGCCGCACGGACATTTGCAACCTGGAAATATACAAAAAAAATATATAGAAAAAGTTTACTTCATTTATTTAATAAAACTATTTAGCAAGAAAATAAATTGTGTAGTGCTAACGCACGACCGCACGCTACTATGCCTAATGATAGACTGCGTTAGTACCTACCCCCACCACTAATTGGTTGTTGATTAGTGGATTGTGTGCTTCTTTTTTAGTAATTCTACTAGTAGTAATAATAACAGTATATTATGTGCTTGTCCTACTGTGAAGAAATTCAATGATATGCGTGAAGTCAACCATCAGCAGTGGGGCGTGGTGATTGAACAAGACCTCTAAGTCCCGCACCTTCTTTACAAAATGCTAAAAAAGAGGGCGCCGTATAACCACCGAACCGTTACTTGGGGACGTATAGTGAGCTGATGATGTACCCATGATCCAGCTGAAGCTGCCGATCTTGTTGTGGCACTTGGGGCAGTGCAGCTTGCCGTGCGGCTCGCTGGCCACGCCGCGCATCCAGGCCATCGGCTCCACGAACCACACCAGCCGGCAGCTGCGCTCGTCCGCGCGCGCCGCTATGCTGCTGTCCACCATGTTGCACTCCGTGTAACCGTCTAACACCTGATATTATATAACTTTTATATAAAATACATGAAGTGTTACAAAATATGTATAATGAACAGGATACAAGAGTGATTGCACTATTTCTTTTTACCCCACGGCTTCAGTAGACCGAGTTCTCGGAAAAAGGATATTTTGCTTCGGCGTAAGAACGTTTTTTGCGTATCATCGGTCTAATGAAGCATTATAGTTATAAGAACGTGGGCAAACAATAAGCGGTCATACAGGTGATAATCGAAATGACGTAAATTCATAAAAGTTTTCACTTTCTAGTAATTAAAATCTGAAAAACTAAAATTTTGAAAATAAATCTAAGTTTCTGAAATTGAGTTACAGTTTGAGAAAGTAAATGATACTTTTGAGACTTATTTCTCTAAACATAATATTTCTATTCATTCAATTACCTGACTGGTACCTTCATCACCATCCTGTATTTGTGCCGAACAATTCGAGTCACTGGATTCCTCGCACTCTATAGTACTCTGGTCCATTATCTGACAAGCCAGGGTCTTTAATTTCTCTATCAGTAACTGTCCATTCTCCGCACAGTTTATTCCGGTCAATTTACTCGGAGGTGGTCGTATACCTTTCTTGGCAAGCTCCACTTTGATTTGCTTTGGTAAATGAGGTATGATATTGCTCTGGCTGGCGACAACTCGTCTACATTTCTTGCAGCGATATACAATAGGGTCTGGTCGCTCTCGGACCAACCCGGGATCTGGTTTGATGAGGTCAGCGAATAGTTGTGGAATGATTTTTACTAAAACATTAAATAGCTTTTTATTAAAATTTAGCACAGCTTAAATTAATGTTTTTAGACAATTTGTAAGAGATTCAGTCTATAATAGGCAAAAATTTCTTTACCCATAAAAAAATCATAATAATTGTTGACCATTATGCACCTATCATTTAATAATTTTTTAATAAAATATATGAAAATGTAAATTGACAAGTTCTTGATAACATTTTACCTTGCTTTAGTTTCTGTCCAGCCATTTTCAACCTGAACTGCTTGAACCTCGGATCGTCTCTATTAATCCTATATCCCATATGACCGAATAATTTGAGTTGAGCGACGAAACCTACATTCGGTCCGATGTAACGTCTCTTACTCTTCACCAGAGTGAAGGCATCTTCGTAACACAAGCCATATTTCTCCATAATGTACCCTATTACAACTGCAGCTGAACGCGAAACACCAAAAAAGCTGAAAAGTTATTAAAAAACCAAGGGCAAATTATATTTTTACTTTATTACATTACTCTCAAAAATGCTATGTTTAATCTAAGCAAAAAAATATTATAATTATCGAGTTATTTTAATAAAAATACGATTTTATGTTACAATTATGTTTACAGTAATTGTCTAATACATTAGATCTGTAAATTACCATGACCCTTAAGTTTAAATAACTTTTCCATAATTAAAAATCTGAACTGAATAATATTTTTGTTCATTATATTTCTTATAATAATGTTTTTAAACTTACCAATGAACTAAAACAGTGCCTCCGTTGCTTATGGATTGTTTTATAAAATCATTTGTCTCTGGTAATTGGCTGACGAGATCCTCCTTGGGAACATCAGCTACTGCAGAATTATAAACAGATATATTATTATATATCCAAGGTGAGTATAACTTCCAGTATATTTAGAGTTTAAATATAATTTACATACATTTTATGAATTTAAATGTGAGATTAGGTCTGTCAAGTATAGACCTGGGCAGTGGTAACACGTCTATGGTCAGGATGTGGGAGATCTGCAGCTTCTGCAATGATTTCTCATCCCGGGCGCATGCTAAATTACCTACAAAATTACCAAAACATACAATGCTGTACAAAATTTAAAATTTGCAAATATTTCGGGTTTTTGGGGTTAATTTCGAAGAAATATTATGAGGCAGTATGAATACTTGCCTAAGTACAGGTTATCATCAATAAGGTCCACACTGACATCCAAATTTTCATCTTCCAAATGGTCGTCTGTGTCGGTGGCATGGATTTGAACTTCCGCTATTTGCTTAGCCATTTATATTAACACCACTTTAAACACGAATAAGAGTAAAGTAAGATAGATCAGCTCGATACACTGTACTGCTTGCTTATAAAATCGAAGGCTTAATACGAGACAAATACTCAACTAAAGCGAAAAATCAATACATGTTTAGAATGAGTTAAAATGTTTACGATTTGAGTAGTGTTATTTTGTTTTTAAATGTATAATATTTCTTTAGCCATCGATATTTTACTGTTATACAATTATTGATTTAAGCTTATAATAAACATGGATTTGTAAAATATTTTGCCCGCGCAAATCGGCGGAAATAATTGTAAAATTTTGACAAGCGACATTTGAAATTTTTGACACGAAACGAATGTCAGCAGACAATTGTAGATTAAATAACTTAGGTACTAAATAATAGATAAAATATGGTCCTCTGAATATCATGAAACTGAAATGCCAAATGCACCAATATTATATTTTCTTAAATAATTTTTAGAATTATTTCTAGGATTTATATAATTATGGTCTATTCCATCTTATTAACACGTTAACGCCTGACAATTTATTCCAACAAAACAATGTTTTAGTAGCTAACTTAAGGCGCAATTTGTTATGTTTCAGATTGCATTTTAAACATTGCTATTAACATCTCACTTATACCGTACCTGGATAAATATTGATAAAATAAGTAAATATTAATGTTACTAAAGAATATGCAATCTTCAGTTTTGGTCATTTGGAAATTAAAATTTCATATTTGTGATTAGCATAGCTACTTTCGATTCTTATACATTAATATTTGACCTCGATAAGTCATAACTTATTGTTTTAAAAAGTGTTACGTTCAGTAATGAGTTGTTTAAATATTTAAAAAGTTTTCCTCAGAACAAACATAAAACGATGCCCTGCTCGCAGGCCGCGGCCGCTGCAGCTCGGGGCGAGTTGCGAAATTTAACGAAAGCGGAATTTGGGTTTTACCACGCTCAAATTCACGTCTCGGGAGTATAAAAATGCAAAGTCATCGATGTTATCGTATGGTCTTAATGACATTTAAATTATTTTTTTCTAGGAACGAAATATTATGAAATGCAAATTGCAATAGAGTTATTGGAAACATTTTTAGGTAAAAGGCTAACAGAGCTTAAGTGTACGTAATCTCTCTTTCACAGGACATAGGCGAGCAATCCGAGTTTTCCTCCTTTCTCTGGAAATGTTGAAACGATATTTCAACATTCAATCAACCTGTTCTTGTGGTCCTACGAAATCTTGTTTTGAAAAGACATAGATCAACAAGAACCCTACCTAATTTGGAGATAACAATACTAAATTAACAGTAACAGTACAAAAGTCATAGAGATTTGTGAGACTTTGGTACTATGTCAAGTGACCTGGTTATGTGTAGCATGTCAAAGACAGGGTCAACGGTAACGCAATTTATTAGATAAGTGAATTTGCGAATCCGCTTTCAATACGCATATCATTAGCTCGCTGTTGGATAACACGGTGACTTGCAGTTCGCTACAGCTGCTTGTGTAACCTTACCCTTACGGACAAACGTTACGTTTCGTCACAAAACTTAAAATTACGTTTGCTTGCTTCATAACTTTGAACGTGATTCAAAATTGCAATATTCATGGGTAAGTTTTTGCAAAAATTGCTCATGGCAAAGAAACAGACATAACAAAAGGAAACCGGTAATGAAATTAAAAGATAATCTTCGTTAAATTAAGAAAAAAAGATTGTATAGCTCGTAGTATCAGGCACCAGAAACAAGAGCGCGCGAGCGCCGGTTGGCAGGGGCATGAAGTTTGCCGTGGGGGGAGGTCTTTCTTAATCTTGCGGCGAAGAAATCGAGAGCAGCATTACGTCATCATGTTTCACGCCGCCGCACCCGGTACCAAGTCCAAAATTACCAGAGCCTTACCTCAGGCAAGTTAAACACAGAAAAGTGCTTAATATTAGGATTTTATATCACAGATTAATAAAATAAATTACACGTTGCACTGTTTTTGTAGCTCTGGGGGTTACAATGTACATTCGCTATGAACCGGTTGTATAGCACATGACTTATCGAATGTCAATCAGTTTCATACATTTTCGTCGATTCCATCAGCGTTATCGCCAATCGAATAGGACTTTGGGTAGTCCCTCAGACTGTGTTAACAGAGGTCCATTGAAATTAAGTCTTTTAATCGGCATAAATATCTACAAATGTTATTTAGCCAGATGTAAACACAGTGTTGGAGAATCGGATCCGAAGATTGCATCCGGAAAAGTCATCGATACTTATCGTATTTCCGTGCACTCAACGCTGATGCTGATAGATGAATGATAGATGTGAACTTCGCTTTCTCGGAAATGAGATTTACACACTAGATATACTTAATAGTAGCTCGGATTTTTTAATAAAAAATTACATAAATGCGAGTTATAAAAAGTTATTGGCCACTCCCATTTGGTTTATAAAAACAGTCGTGTCTAGATAAGTGAGAGGTCAAGGTCCCGCGATATATATCT
>QDHC01006764.1:251168-277706 GCA_013186455.1 Papilio dardanus tibullus | reverse complement strand
ACTTATCGTATTTCCGTACACTCAACGCTGATGCTGATAGATGAATGCTAGTAGTGAAGTTCGCTTTCTCGGAAATGAGACTTACACACTAGATATAATAGTAGCTAGGATTTTTTAATAAAAAATTACATAAACGCGAGTTATAAAAAGTTATTGGCCACTCCCATTTGGTTTATAAAAACAGTCATCTCTCTAATCCGGGTTTCTCGTAGGGACCAGAAAGTGACTCTCGTTTATAGAGGTTTCTCGCTTATCGAAGTTTGACTGTACTTTAATGTCCGTATTTTAATACGATTCAGTTTGCAACATTTTAGTTTAAATAAGTAAAATAATTTATATATTAAATGGTGTAAAGTTAGTAACCATCAAACTAAATTATTGCTTTCAAGTAAAGGTTTATAAATTCCGATCCCTTGTTTTTCTTGATAAAGTATGTTACATGTTTTATAGTGCACAGTTTGAATATAATTATTTAATGAATACGGAAGGGCTGTGTTCGTTCTCTTAATATAACACAAGGTCAATGAGACTTTAAGCAATTTTGCTTACTTAAATAATTATAAACAATACCGGTGACCGCAATTTCGTAAGTACATAAGTAGTACATTTATTTTGTTATGTTCCTATTGTGTTAAAATAAAGTTATTTTTTATATGTCAAATGTACGTCCGGTATCAATCCCCGGGTGAGGTTGGGCACGAACATATAGTAAGGCACGGGGGTGTGCCGGCAAATATCAACGGTACACCCCCAAAGCGGGAGAGGGGGAAATGATACCACGTAATGCTATCTAATAATGAACCTTTTATTAGTGGCAACCGTGCTCTATGATCGTTGGTACGAACAACCTGTTGCGGCCGGAACACTGGCCAGCAAGAAGAAATCTCTTTGGTGGCCATTTCATACTTTTTAATTTTAAGTCTTTTTCTTTCGGCTTTTGTTTTTTGTAGAAAAAATTATTACATCTTTTGCAGTCGATGACGTCGTTTTATTTTAAACTCTTTTTCTCATTTTTAACATAATAAATTTATACTTAAAAAGCTATCGAAGTTAACACAACCAAAAACTAGATAATTTATCCTCGATTTTTTATCGCAGTTCAATATTGTCAAAGTTAAAGCAAGTTACCCTGATATGCACTGTTTTTTAAAGGTAATCAAATCATACTAAGTTGGCCTTAACGTCAATTAAATTTTAAGTGAATTTGATATCTTAAGGCTGAGTTTTACCGTTCAGCAATATTTATACTTATCAAATAACCAAATCGCTTCGACCTTGTAGTAAATAAATATTAGAAATGAACAAGCAATGTACGTTTGAGAAATGATTGAGATATTAAAACATTTGCTTGAAGTTGCACCATATTTTATAACAAGTAGGAAGGTATTATAATCTTGCTGTGCGTCTCCTTCTCCGTAGATTAAGCGTAGGCAACGCATCTTAAATGGCTGGAGTCTACGGGCAGTGGTCGCTTCACTATTTTAGCGAATTCAGGTGGCCGCTTTCTCGTTTGCCACTTTATAATATAAAAAACGATTTTTGTACTCACTTACAAATTACAATGTTGCCTTTTAAAATTTTCTCCTTGGTTAATGTCATGATTGGCATATAGCTGTAACGATGCCCTTCTAGATATCATGGGTGGTTTAAACCTCCATGATGGCTAGAAACCCCTGAGTTTAAAACACTAGCCACCAAGCAGCAAAGACCTAGCCCAAGCAAAGACCTACATTTGATTTGAAAAAAGTCACTTTTGTAATTTTTACCAGTTTCAGTTATACATTTTGAAGTATAATTAAAACAGGCAAAAATACATAGTGAAATCTCACTAAGACATTTATGATTGAGCAAAAATTCGGTTATTCGCATAAGAGAGGCTCGCAGGCAGCACGGTGCGGCGCTGTGCGACGCGGTGTCGCGTGTGCTCCCAGATCATTTGACACAGATAAGATATTATGTAAGCTGCAGCGTGTGCCGGTGAATAGATAATAATAGGGCTACCATACGTTTAACTTCATCCGGACTCTCCAGTTAAATAAAATGGTAATGCGACACATCGATTTCTATTATTCTTTCCTTTGTAACTTAGACATGAAGATGTTGTGCTTTGGTGCTACCAAATAATAAAGTTAATTAAATAAAAAACATGGAAAATCAAGTGAAAAATTAGATATACATTACATTCGTGGTGAAACTGTTTTTTTATTTAAACTATCAACTCAAAGTAATTAAAATTGTCCTTATTTTACCCGCACGATTATGGTTACAGTCATTAATAATAGCGTGCCGCGGTTTCGCAAGGGATTTCGCATTGTCCCATTGTATTACTTTCTGTCGGTCGAGATAAAGCCATATTCACACGCATCGTCTCTTCCGCGTTTCTTTGCCATACATACATACATTTACTATTACCGATATACATAGATTAGAAACGTAAAAAGTTTACTATTGAGTGACAACTGACAATCAACGACCTAGTTTCATTGAACAATACGTCACCCAGTTAAGAGAAGATTTTCCCTCAATTATTAAAATAAATAAAATATTATTGACACTTCTTCCTCATGATGAAATTCTTTGTTAAGTATGTCTCAATTTCCATACTGTTTTTAACGAAACTCTTTTGAGATTTTTAACGAAACTATGGTAGAAACCTTCAGGACTAAACTTGAAATTACGACCTTATCTTACCTTGTACTTTGTGATCATTAATATGCAACCTTTAAACAATTCTTATGATATCGGAAAATGAATAATTGCTCGGAAAATTGCTTTTATTTCTCATCTTAATGTCATGAAAACAGGAAACGTAATATAGGTCAAAGACAGCAGATGTCGCTTCAAGGCGACGTGCGGTCCGTACTAAATGTGCGGACGAACGAAAGTTACAGTAATTAAATTTAAAAAAGATACTTTCTAACAAATAAATCTTGTTTTGTATTTGTAAACGTACTTCAAAAGTATACTGTGGTAAAAGTATATTCCTTACTATTCATTTAACTCAACAATTCATACATAAGTATACCTAGTTACATAATATTATGATACGCAAATATGTTGTACTCAGCTGGAATACAACAAACAGAATTTAATTTTAACACGATGATATTTATCAAGGTATAAGGAAACATCTAAAACGTAGTTGTGAAGGAAAAGAGTTTATTTTGCATTACAGATTAAAACACAATTAGGTTTTTTTATTATTTGCTAACTAAGAATGTAGGTCAAGGGAATCCAATAAAGTGCGTTCTCTAGTAAACTCTAGTTCTGAAGTAAACGATATACTTAAATGTAACTTAATGCGTTGATGTCTTTTGTTTGGTGAACTAGCGTGATGACATGACGTATGGCCGAGTTCGTCCGCGACGGAAGCGCCCCCCTACATGCGAGGGGAAAGTGTTGGCTCATAACATTTGACCCCGCCACTACCTGCCACGATTATCTAACTTTAATTGATGACGTTTATATTTAATTAGTCAGTGACAAAAAGATAACAAACATAAAAAAAGGAAGAAAATATTTTTAATAATAAATTATTTCAGTTATAAATAACAGTTAGTATAAGTAACAGTTATAAATAACAGATTTAAAATATTATCCAATGACATAATCTGTAACCAACGTGACACCGAAAAGTTATGTTTCAACGAAATGTTTAACTTAAATCCGCATAAAGATATGTTTATGACAATAATCTATTATATAACCTACGCTTTTTAAGCTATGCAGTGGGTATAACAAACGTAAAATTATGGATTACATAATATTTAAGTAACAAGCCTCTAATGAAGTTTGAAGATAAAGAACTGTAAAGACGTAAAAAAATAAATATTCATTTTAATCTAATAACTTGGATTAAAATAAGAAAAATAAAACACTCATTTAAGTTAGTTATGCTGTTTAATATCTAATAGCACCTCCGTTTTGATACTAAATTCATTTTGATCGAAATTTTGCAGCATACGTAACTACAATATGGCATGACATAACGCAAGGGTCTGTTTACTAGCGGAATGTACTTGGTGTGTAATAATGTTAAATACTGTTGCAACAACAGCAAGGTCGCGTGTATGTCGCGCCGAATATTAATCACATAACTATAATAACATAGTTGTGAAGTTACTTAACATAAGAGAAGTGGAGCGCGCAGTCAGCTGCCCTACAAGGATACGACCCACCTGTACTGCGCTACTCTACTTCATCCCATGCCCGGTGCCAGGTGCCCCGTGCCTAGGCGCCCCGTGCCCGCAGCGGACAGTGAAAGTCTACGACGTCGTAACGGCGTTATGTCAGCGCGGCCGACGGCGACGTCGACGCGAGCCAGTCGCGCCCGCCGTGTCGCCGCGCGCGCACACCATAACCCACGACCAATACGAACTCGATAAGTGACCAGCCATGTGCGTGTGAATCAAAAAAAATATTGTCTATATTTTTTTTCGAAAATGTCTCCCCTTGTGTTATTCTTGTGTGCCAGCTGCGTATTAACCGCTGAATTAAATTCGAGTGCGAGTAAAGAAAATTCCCGAGAGGAGAAGCTCCGTAGCGGCCTTATCGACGCCTTCCAAAACATCAAGCAGGCGTCCGCAGCGGGTGGTGTACAGGATGACAGCCTCTACTCAGATCTCGTGGAAGCTGTATCCTCCAATAGGAATCGACATAAAGAAATGCGCGAGGAGAATTTAGACGTGTCCGCGGACGACGACGGTCTCACGTTCGCGGAGGTTTTCGGCGATGTGGAGCCGGAGAGACACGTCTCCAGCACGGAGAAGGCGCACAACGTGCAGCACATTGTCAAGACTAAGCACATCGAGAAGACAACCTCGAAGCCTAATAAAGATGTGCTCTCCAAACTGACGGAGTCGATACGAAACACATTAAACGAATCGAAGCTGCAACTGAGCAATCTCAGCTCGGAGATGACGAACCATACGAAGTTCGTGGGCATTGAGAACATGCTTAGGATAGTTGATGCGGAGATCCTGGTGGACCAGTGGCGCCACCTGCAGCGCTCGGTGCAGGGAGAGTGTCGGGACGAGTTGCAGCTGTACGTCAACGGCTTGCTCATGAAGAAACTATGGGCTCTGAAGAGTGAGTTCTTTTTTAAATACAACTATTCGTTATTTAAGGATTACTTTATGCGAATTTTATTACAATGTATGTAAGTGTGAAAGCGTGTTCAATCGATTTACCTTCGAAAAGCTTTAAGCTCAAATCAATTTAATTGATTAAAGTTTAAAGTTGAAAAAGATAGATTTTTAGTAAATGTTTTCTTCGTGTTTTACTATCTTAATTTGACGTACTCTCTTTTACTCTAGTATGTAGTCTATTATTTAATTAAATATGAATACACAGCATTGGGTTTCCGTATATCAGATGACTTAAGTTAATCAAGTCGGCCTCCATTAAGTTGCGTAACGCCAACTTGAAACTTTTCAACTGGGTCGCGTTTGTTGAATAATCGGACAATCTATTTTGCTTAGTTAACGTTTCTCTTGTAATTACTCATTATATTTGTTAAATATTTTATTGTAGACACAAATATCCTTTTTTTAGAGTACGTTACGTTACATCTAGATGGGAAAGTTTAGAAGATTTTTTAGTGATTTAAAAGTTATTAACAAATCTTAAACTGCAGAATATTAGACTAAAAAATATGAGCTATTAGAATAAATGATGTTTGCTGTATTTGTAGCATAAATAATGAAAACTTAGAAGATCAATATTGTGGCTTATTCATAAAAATAAATGTAATATTAATATGCTTTTTCCGTGTGAATGACCGGTTACTGGTCTGTTATTTAAACTGTGGGGCGATTGTATTATGAAAGAGATTGGTTAAGTGCAGAACAAGCTGTTATTGTGACTGAGATCATGTCGAGTGGTTTACTACGAAATGCAATCTAGGACAAACAAATGACTACGGACTTCCAGGGCCGGTAGGGTAGGGTCGGGCGACCGCCCAGGGTACGAGTCGCTGGATAGAAATGGGGCGCCACGGAACTGTCAATTACCGTCCCAAAAATAACTCTGTCTACACACCCCGAAGTAATAGAAAAGAAGGAAGAAGAAATCTTGCCTACGACGGTAGTAAGGATAAAACTTTGCAGGTTATAGCAGGATCTATTTTTATTGTGTTAAAACGTACAAAGCTTTTGATAACCACGATGATAACTGGTTTAATATCTTCATTTAGTAATTAATTTTGTTGTTATTCTTGAGGTTCTGTGACTAGCAGAAGATTTCAGTGTTTAAACACTGACATTTGTTTTTACTATTTTTACAGATCTCCACAGATTCACAGTAAACGCTGTGTATACTTTAAGCGACCATACGTCATCTAACGTGACTTTGCTAATATTATTTCACAGTTATTCTCGACAAATAGTTCAACCAACAACAGTAGTTTTATCCATATTCGATGGTGGTGTTTGACCAACAATTGGCAATGTATTTCAAAGTAACATGTGTTAAACACTAACCAATTTTGTTTCGAAACCCGATAACCATATTTGCTTTCCGCGTCGCGTCCAATAATTAGAAAGTTATATGTTTTTGGTCACTTTGTTAACGATAATCGTATGTTAAACGATATGAAATAATCATGCTAATTATATAACATAGCAATAAATATTCAGCAGAAAAGTGATACTATTTAAAATACTAGATATCAATTTTAAATTAATTAAAAACCAGATTAAAAAGAAATTTAATGATTGCATCAAGCGATACAAAGGAAGTGAGTATAAGATGACTACAGCATACAAAAGTGTGCTCATTAAAATACAATACAAATAATAAAATTGACGCGCAATCATTTGTATTGCGCACAAAATTGAATACTTAAATTTTGTTTGTTGTTGAGGATAGTTGCTTTCCTTCCCTACAGTTCCCGGCAGATTTATATTACACTCGGTAAGATAAAGAAGCATTGTATTCCATTTCCGTGCAGCATAGTACAGTCGTTCCTTATTTACTTCAAAATGGAAAAGTTACAAGCGTCAGTTTTTTGTTCATATGCGGAAGAAGTCTTCAAGAATAAGATGTTTAGCTCCTGAACTAGCCACATCACTTGTCTTGTGCTAGTCTCCCCTCTGTAAGCCGCTCCTAGCAACACCCATGTCAGGTGAGATAGTGGTCGTGTGCTAGTTTATTCATCGTAAAAAAATATGTCCCAATTGTCAGTACACCCATGTAGAATTGCGCCACGAAGACCTTCAGGTAGAATTTCTACTACCATTGCCCAATGTCCATCTTCGTCCGCAAACATTAAGGTTATGTAATGTTGCGCTCGCACTGCCATCTAGCACGATTTATTATCAGATTGCAAGCGAAATGCATTTTTATCGCTTACTTTAATAAATTAATGTATCTGATAATTTCTAATCAAATTACGTAAACAGCAAATGTATTTGCTTGAAGAAATACATATGATGACCAGATACCTAATACGAGTGCTAAGCATGTAGATATGCATTCTTCACCTCCTGTGTATTGTAAATTGCTAGACAATTAATGGTATGTTACTCAACATAAGTTAATTAGAATTGATTTGCACATGGATAAACATCGAACATGAAATTACTTACAACTAGCTGTTGTGGGTGACTTTGTCCGCGTGGAATTAAATAATATAGCCTATGTTTCTCGGGAATGTAGCTTTCTAACGGTGAAAGAATTTTTGAAATCGGCCAAGTAGTTCTTGAGTCATTTTAATACATACAAAAATATAAAATCTCTTTATAATATTAAGTAAGTATAGATATAGATATGCAGCAATCAGAAATTCAATCGTATGATTTCTCTAACGGTCGAGATCCTTACTTCCTAACTAAATCTTATCTAAGGCCTTTCCTTTCATTTCCGCACGTTGTCCACTCCATTTCCCGCGTAATCTAAAAGCCGTAATACTTTATTGTTACAAACTATATTTTTGTATAAAAGAAAATAATATTTCTATTTTAAAAAAATGTAAAGAATTTACTATTAAGACAATACACACTTTATGTTACACTAGTTTTATGTGTTTCTGAACTGTTGACATTTGACATTTTTCGCGCGCAATTTGCAAACCACAGATAATGTATAGAGAGGTGTCAAGTTTTAAAACGTTTTACATCAAAAACGAACGATCGTTAACGTAACATGAGACGATATGTTTCGGCGAAAATATAAAAGAGAAAGTTCCAAAAGACCAATGGATGTTGCTAAGTGATATAATTCTGCACGGTTTTACCAACCTATACGTCATGATGCTTTAAAAAAATCTTTATAAGTTAAAAAAAAGTTCACTTTTGTCTTATTTAAGGGAACAGAATTAATGTTATTACTTATTTACTCAGTTTAAATATTTCGATGGAAATCACAAAATAAATTTGAACTTTTTAACGAAATTAGGCAAAGAACACAAAAGAAAAGAAACATAAACTACAACAACCTCTGAATATCACGGCTCGCATGCTTGTTAATCCGCCAGATTTAATTTTTAAGCTCAAGCTTCATTCAGCTCACGTCAACAGCCTCAATGCATGCGTGATGAAAGTGGAGAGTAAATACAAGGATAAGACAGGCCGTTGAACTAACAGAATAATAAATATAAAAACAAGTAGCTCTGGTAGCATCGTACTGGCCACTTAGAGCCTTAAGACTTCCATATTACCCTTAAGATTAAAACAATTATTTGAAGGCATGGAAATATATTTATTAAGACCCGACAAGTTCCCATAAACATTCCTTTACAGGTGCTTGGCTTCCCTTATCCGACGGGGGAGGGGACGCACAAAAGGAGGATAAATTCCCTTTCTCTACGTCCCGTCCTTTGTCATATTAACTTTACATCATCGTATCCATGACAATTAAGAAGACGTGTAAAATACTCTATTCATGCCCAATGTAGCGCTCACTATTTACAAATCCCACGATCATCGTTTATTTATTTAACAAATTAAATGACCTTTACAATGAATATATAACGCAAGTTATTTCCTGTACATTCTATGTATTGTTTGGTCAATATATTTGCTAACGCCGAAGCGTGAGTGCGTCGTAGCAATGTGTGCCCAAAATGAATAAATGATTATTTAAAATAAGGATATTCACAATGCTTAGTATTTATTTATGGTCTTATTTCGCGATATCGGCTTGGATTGAAGCCAATATCTTTCGTCGCAACTTTAGCTTGTTAATATAAGTAACTAAGTAATTATTATGTTAAAAAAATAATTTTGGAAAAGGACAGAATAGGCATCTATTTATGTTAGATCGAAGACACAACTTCGTTTGGTCAACGAATCAAGAGCAGACACGTCAAATAATCTGTCGCAAATAAGTTTAGGAGCGCTAAGGGCTAGGCCTAGGGCAGGGCCAGGCCTTACGCCACAAGCTCTGTGCAATGCGCACACGCATACGGGAAAACTAGACGCATTTCACTCGCCATATCTGTCCGATGTTTCGCTACGCTGCATTGCCGCCGACAAGTTTCACAAGCCAAATCATGTTGAACCCGTGCCCACCTTATTTGTTGTTGTTTAATTATTAGTCAACCATTTTTACATTAAGTAATTAAAAAAGAGATGTAGTTACTGTGTTTTACGATTAACCGTCGCACAGAGTTGTTTATTGGCGAGGCGAGATTCACTAAGCATCTCGAGCCCAAATATCTCTAAAGCCTTGTTCGCCCCAGGATAGTATTTTAGTCGAGTAGCAAGTAGCATTAATCCGAATAAAAGATTTACTACTGTTCGGACTCGTTTAAGCCTAAACCTACGCACTACGTGTAGTAATTTAGTAACTAAACGTATCCGATCAGCTGCATTTTAGTAGAATATATTAGTAAATCCTTTTAGTGATCCTTTGAATAATTATTCTTTCTCCTCTGAACATCCTTAGCGATAGTAACAGCGATGCACTTGACATTTTCCTTGAGTAGAATTTATTATTTTCATACATAATTATTGCTTCCGACCAAGCGTGCAACTATTGTGTTATTTGCCAATGCCGGTGCCCAGGGTTGTCAATACTTCAATTGTTTTGATTAAGAACAATATATAAATAATAACAAAATTAATTTATAGCATTCTCACCGCCATAATATAATTTATAATATAGATTTGTTGCATACAAAGCCAGGGTTCAATAAATCTAAAAACTGACCTTCTAGAAATATTTAAAAGGCATAAAACAATAAGAATAGAAGAATTGTTGAAATAATTTATTTAAAGATATATTATTATTTCAATATTATCTTTGATTGTTTCCCAAATTTCGTATAATCAAAGTATACGTTTTCGTAAGTTTAAATAATTTTATAATTTAGGTTGTAGACAGCCCTTGAATTGAAAATCGGTATGTGCGTGGGAATCGCATATTGTTTGTATTATTTAATAATTACTTGCTTACATAATGCATCTTGCGATTGCATTAGCGACTTAGCGTCAATTAACTCGTGGTGTAACAAGCCAAAATCTCTTGTATTAATACTCCTGTCTCTATTTTTTTGTAAGAGAGTGACAGAGTTGATGTTTTTCTACAAATTTTATCATAGGACCTACTGTTCAGTCAATATCGCAACTCTTTGGTGGCATAATGGCCATAAGACCTTTGCCTTTTGTTAGTAAAAAGATAGATGAAAAAATACCATAGAATCGCGCGGGAAGTCCAAGAGGTAACAACGAAAATGTAGTCACGTAAAGATTTTTAAGTATTTTGTTTATGTAAAGATATATAAAGTATAAGATTAAGTTAAAGTGTTATTTAAGAAGAAAGTAAACAGCACCAACCAAAATGTATATAAGCTGCCGTGCTGCCGTTACAATTTTGTACACCTACCAGATGCGTGACAGTATTTCATTGAGAAAGTTGACCATCATTACAAGGTTCAATCATTTTACCTTAGAATTAATTTATTTATAAGCTATACGTAGATAATAGTTGTTTGTTATTTGTTTTTATAAATCATCCTTTTTATGATTAATACCGTACATCAGATATGAATAATATTTTGCATTATTTTAAATGTAGTCATCTAGAACTTTGCTCTTCAATGGGGAAGTAATTTTTACGAATCAAAAAGATACCGTGGTAAGTAAGCAGAAAATACATAGATATGTGTGAAGTCACGTAAAATACGCGCTTATCGTGGAGTTGAGGAAAACGGAGCACATTATGAGTCGAACTACTACTATGGATTAAAAGTTATACCTTACCTATGGTTATTAACTCATTTTATAGTTGCTACTCTGGAAGACCGAACATGAATAAAAGTCATCTGTTCACACCGCCTATCAATTCACACATCGAGTTTGATCACAGTGTGTTTAATTTACAAGAATTTAAATCTTATTTTGAAGTAGAAAAATGCTCACAATTATTTCAACTAGGTACTTACTATTTACAACTACTAAAACTTAAGTTTACAGTTTACAACACGTGGCCTTCAGAAAAAAAAACTTTACAATCAAGTTCGTCAAAATACAAAGTAAACAAGAAAGCTGAATGAACCAGGTCATCGATAGAGACAGCTAATTCACAGATCAATAAGTGCGATAGAGACGGCAGGTATATTGCGTAAGGTTGTCAGTTCGAATCCCGCGAACAAACATAAGCAGGAAATTATTTGCATTGCGAAATATCGCGCAGTCATTAGACTCGAACCGTTTTATATTTGCGAATTCCATTAGCAGGTCAAATATTATCTATGCTTATTTAATCAAATTTGAATAATAATAATTAGTTACCGGGCTAGAATTTTAAAATTTCATAACCACTGTTTGACTTTGTAAAGGTTACCCTTTTAAATTAATTATCACCAAACCATACCTTTGGCATTTTGGGGTTATGATACCTATTAGGTACATGTATTTACAAAATAAAAAATCTTTAAATTACAACAAAAAAAATCAACGATATTCCGTATTTTTAAATTGATAACTTTAACATGCAAGAAACAAAAATGTCGAAAGAAAACCGTCAACCTTTTGTAACGATGTTAAATCAGTGCTAATAAGATTTACAAAGCTTCGCACAGCATTGTAAGCTATATTTCTATTTTATGAGAGACGTTATTCGTATATCACAGTTATAATAAGGGGGCGAGTAGGAATATCGGGCCGTAGACCCCATATCGCTTTCACGCGTGAAGAAATAAATGTTGACGTAGACATCAACTAAAGATACAGTAAGATAATAACGTTTAAAATAAATATATATTAATGCTAAATCCCATTTGAATTCAGATTATTCCACATAAAATAATTAGAAGTTTACCTCCTCAGTACTCGTATTTAAAGGAGAATTTACAACTTTGATACAAATTAACCCCAAATTTTACAGACTTTAATCAATACAATAAATGAGCTTTTTTATATTAATGCTTGAGATATTACTTGGTAATTTTTTTATGATGTCCATTAATCTGCCAGAATTAATTTCAAGGCAAAACTATTAAGATCATATTTTTTCACACAAGTAAGTACATAGAATAAAAACTTATTTGTACTAGTAGGTACTATTAGATGTAATCACCCGCACCTGTATGACCTTTATTGTAGAGCCCGCTTCAACATCTTCCCACGAATTGGCCCGCTCGCCCTCTGACATACCACGACCACACAAAAGACAGGCGTCAAATGGAAGCAATTCCGTGTCTTGTCTAATGAGAGTGGCGCCGGAGGCCTAATATTAGTCCGCGTTCCCTTCCTATCGTTTTCTTAAAAGGAAATGATGGGAGGGGAAGTGGAATTATCCTCTTGCTGTGCTATTTCAGCGAATCTAGGCGTCCGCTCGTTCGTTTGACGCTTAAAAAAAACACTCTTTCATCCGTGTAGCGACGTTATAATAATGAAAAAATATTTATTACATAATGTTACAATTACTACTAAATTACTATATAACCTAATGATGTCCACACTAGGCAATGCATGTAAAGCACCACACTCATAGTCGTTCAAACATCTCATAACTACACTAAGGGAGATATAATTAATTAGATGACATTATAAGTTAATACGTTGATCATAATTGAAGCACCCATGAAGGTTTTAATCGCCCACTTCGATCAAAATTTAATGAGGTTCTAATCCATGGTCATTAATTTCCATGGGAACAAGAGACGGCTGCATCTAATGTCCCTATAATCAACTGGTCGACATTCCTTGATATAATTTCGATGGCCCAAAAGCGAGTCAATAGGAAGGAATGTGTACCATCATACAGTTTTTTATAAAAACCGGTTCGGTCATCGATCCTGTCCCTTCCCTTCGTATCGCTTTCCTGATTTTTATTAACTTCCTACAGCAACTGGTCATTTATTTTTACATTCTCTTACCGCTTGTTTGGAATTTCAACCTTAAGTAACTGCAGGATTCTGACGAAAACAACAGTGACACCCCACAATGAGGTTGATCATCTACCTACTAGAACACGATTTGATGGACACCGTATTATCTTAAACTGATAATACCTATTATAATTCTGTTCCGATTTCAACACATGACTTCTGTGCGCTCATGGTATTTCAGAGGGCGAGCTAACTAACACATGCAAAAGATGTTGCGGGCTCTACCACTGTTCTGTCTGTGTTCGAACCTTCGCCATTTCATAATACTAACCTTTCCACTGTTGATATGAAGTAGAATGTTAATGGTACAAGTGTGCTGGTGTGACAACACGAGGGCTGCGACGTCACTCAGTGAAAGTGCGCACCATTACGCTTGCACAACTCTGTCTGTCCACATCTCTATGGTTCAAGTTACAAGATGTCCGAATAGATGACTAATGACGGTGTTAATTTAAGTGCAGGTTAACAAATGGGTCGCTGAATGTTAAAAGATTTTGTAACTATGGTGCGTCTGTTCCAAGTGGACTAATCAGTAGCGGTATTGAGTAGGTTTTATGAGCGGTAAAGCGACATAATATTAAAGAATACATACATCTTTTAATTCGAAATTATTTTATTTACGTATCTATTACAGTAAAACCTCTATAAGCAAGTATCATCAAATGGCCTCTCGCTTAACCAGGTTCGACTGTATATTATTTCTTTGAATAAATTATAATCCAGCGCTTGTGACTTGTACCACACATTAAAGTAAACAGTGGTCTTCCGTAACGGTGAGGGCGTAGCGAGCAGTGTACGGTGCGTGCACACTGCCCACTGCCCATTGCCCACTACGTGATCCCTTGACAGTGCCATGCCGTAGTGAAACTTATACTGCAACTTGTACTTAAATATTTACTGTCGTACTTACGTAGTTACTAATAAAAATAGATACTTTTCTTAATCAGGATGTAAACATTCGTGAGTGCATTAAGTCCAAGCTTTTTATCTCCTTTAAAATAATGGTTTATTCACAACAGTGAATTATTCTACGAATATAAATTTATAAGAATTCAAGATAGAAAATAAATTATTTTTATGTAAAAATTCAAAAGCACTCTGCGAAAAACGTAATTACGATACTTACTTAGTTACGATTATTTCTAGGATATTGTTATTTAATTTCTGACATAAAATGATATAAATCATTATAATAAAGTTTTGAAAAAGTTAAAGTGATTTTTATTATAATATTTTAGTCACGACGAGTGAAAATGAAAAATAAGATTTTTTTATTAATAACACGCAAACTTAATTTTTTCGAATCGGCATAGGCTTTTTTCGTCATCCGATATTGAAGGAATGCGATTATAAAGACGGGAACAAAAAACACACCTAAACCTCGATTATTATTATCGAAGGCACGTTTCAATCTTTTTTAATAAAAAAACTGCAAATCATCCAAGTAGAATTGAAAATTGAATTAAGTAAGTACTTAGTTACGAGGTGTAAATTATTTATTGTCGTGAGAAGCTAATTTTCAAAAGACATGACAAAATATTTTATTGGAAAACAAATAAGAAATAATTTTTGGATGCCGCACTTTTGCGCGGCAATTACGAAAGTTACCTAATATAGGGACGTTCCCCTTCCTTCTCCCTTGCGTCACTTCAATACCCCACCGTTGACACGTTGCGTCAGCGCACGTCACTAATGACACATTTGTCACCTGTCACGTGCTGTACAAAAAGTCGGAGTGCCGTTATATGCATGTAACGGTGACAAACAAGATTTAGCCAAACTTGTAACTTCGATTTGTGAGTGTCCAATTTTTTTTTTATTATGAAGTAGTAAACGAGCAAGGGGCCACCTGGATTCGCTGAAATAGCCTACCCTTAATCTACGGAGGAGGAGATGCACAGCAAAAGGAAGCACTTTGGGTTGGATTTCATAAACATAATTATTTACTTTTGAAAATGAAATAATTCAGTTTCAGTGTAAACAGACTGTTTCTAGGGCGTTAGTAAATCGCTTGTAGCACTACAAATTCAAATCTTCTTATTTCTCGTAAATTATGAAACAGTGTCATGTACAAAGTGTTGCATAGTGTACCGACATAAGGTGCATTTGCAAATCGATTGACCCGGCGCGGCGCAGCTCCGCTCACGGGGAATATAAACGACCAATGATGGATTTAGTTTACAAATACATGAATAAATGTTCGGTCAATGTTCGCTTGAACTTAACACTCTCATTAATGAACTCAAAGTGACCCATTTAATATTAAATTAGATTTTTTTATCTACGATGAGGATTAAAAAATGATTATTTGACTTTAATTGCAGCCAGTAAAGTAATAAGTTTTATTATTATTCGAATAGCGGCTGATGTTTGTTTTCTATATGCATAACAACGAAATAAATTAATCGTTCAATATAATTGTTATTAGGTACTTTAGTTTCTGGAGTCTACAATATGTTACAAATCATGTTTCATTCTCGCTGGTTTGTCAGATGGGACATGATTGCAACACGTAAGGCACCGCCTCTCGGCAGATTGCCGCATTCGTTTCGATTGCGGATGCAGCGCGTGTTGCAAATCGCTAATGATAGGACAGTGTGCATCTAAAAACTTAATATTAAGTCAATTTGTGTACAATATTTTGGTTTTGTACACATATTCTGCTCTACTTAGGAGATTTACGAAACTATAGTTGCGTATAGATTTTTTTTTAGGTTACCTTAATGTGTGTCGGCTATGTTCTGGTTGTCTCTGGGTGTCTTAATCATGACTACACCACGTATAAAATCGTACCCAACACGCCCACCGCCCCTTCCCGGGCATGATGTCTGTAACGACTGTCAACATGGTGTGATACTCGAGACAACCAGACCATAGACAATATACCAAACTTACTATTGGTCAGATCTGCTAATCCGTCTAATATTGATCTTTTAAGCTGAGAAATCCACACTCAATTCACTAACGCATCATTACTCGTCACAGACTATACGTTCCTCGTACTGAATCACTATGATTACAGCAGTACGGAAGCAATTTCGCCACAAGCACAGGAAGGCTGTGGTTTCCGTGTGCGGAAGAACGCTCTCGACTGTCACTCGCCTTGAACCTTAAAGATTTATTACACGAACTTAAAATAACTCTTTTTTAATCTTACATGGCCACGACCTTTCTTGTTATTTTGGGTTTTTAAAAGCTTTATCTATAAATAAATATATATTAAGATGAGATGTTACTTAATTATGATGAAACAGTATAGCCTCTTTGCTTACTATTGCATAAAAAGAAGGCCTCTTTGATGTTAGATTATACGTTACAAAACTATATGTAGATACTTATATCTCGATAATTAGTTAGGGTTAAGCTATGACTGGTACGGTTTCGAATACTATCCAGTAATTAACGTACTAAATAAACTGTTCAAGAATAGGGTAAAATTGCACTTTGTTATTTAAAAATAAAGTGAGGTTTGCTACTATCAAAACTAAGAATTCATAGTTTAAAACTTTTGCGATACAGGGTCTAAAAGACCTTGTACATTTCACATATAGTGCGGCACGGGGTCGATACCACCTCGTACCGAAGTAATGATATAAATCGGATAACGTTGACACTACGAACGTGTTAAAGTTATTAACACTAGAAAGACGGGAAAAACGCGCTACCTACAAAGACGGCCGATGGTCATATGACACTTCAGCATAACAAAGACTCTAATTATGTATATGTTTATATTCAAATTAAATAATATACAACAGATGATAGGAAATATATTGCCGATTACAGATCAAATAAAATATATTTCGTAATTCTGTAATTTGCAATAAAAAATGAATATCTAAAGTTATGCGGTATCGCCATATTTGCTTAGTTGCCACTGCCATAGTTGACCTTCTGAAGAGTTACAATCTTTGTTTCTCCTATTTTTACAATGTCTTTGATGACTTCTGTCATCTCACCTGCAGCAGCATTATGCAGTGATAAAAATTACAGTATAGTTTCAGTAGTGGATTTCTCTGAAAAATACCTCGAGTACTACCTACAATAGCTAAACATAAAATTGTCTTTTAGATTTTTTGTTTATTTATAAGTACATATATTGTTTTTTACATTTAGACATTGACTTCCGAATAACATTAGATAAGTGTACACAAAAACAAAAAATATATATTCCCACGCAATAAAATCTCACCCTAACAAATTGTGACTTCTGTTCGGCCACCTATGACCCATTCTGAAGTATCTATTCATTTCTAGAATAGATCATACTGTTATATAGTTTTATTATGAAAGCTAATATTATAACCTGATGTACTAACACCAAGTACAGTTCGTCACCATAACGATTTTCACCAGTTTATTGTTGAGTGGCAGCTAAAGGCATGGTTACTCACTGAACGTGGCTAAGAAGTTACAGAAGTATCTGAATTTCTATCCCTAAGTTTCTATGGAAATACTACATCTTCAATTATAATACCTGATCGACAAATTGTAGTCCTATCAACATTAGTTTTACACAAATACACGAGGTAACTTTTTTAGTAATATGAACTATAAACAGAAATATTGATACAATAAAAACTCAAAAGCACTCAAAATATAATCTGAATGATGTACCTACGTCTGAAAAACGATCTGTTAATAAAATTAATGTAAACATTATTATCCTAATCACAATAACAATACATACGTCTGTCAAGGTGTCTTATGACTGGCGCCGTCTTTGTAGGTGAATGTTATTTTAATTCATATTTCTATAAACAAAGTACAGTCTAAATATTTTTGTCTGCATTACAATCGGAATTGATTAAAAGTCACGAAATATTAAACTGTATAAACAAATAGTGACAAAATTATCAGCGTTTCAATTTCAAAACAGGGTCAAATGACACCGGCCGTCTTTCTAGTGTTAATAAGTCTGTCGTTAAAATAATTGCTGATGATTCAGAATTTTGAATGGACAATACTGCTACCCTGGTACCACCAATTTCGTTGGACCTTGTTCTCAAAATTACCGCTTAAATGTCAAATTGATATCGGAAGGTTTACATCCGAAATGACGGGATTAAACGATTTCACCTTACTGAAACCTGAAACGAACATATAAACTATAGACCATGGTCCAAGGTGATATTGTAAATAATAGTCCAGAGTGATCGGTTCAAGGTTTGATAAAATGCAATGGATTTTTAAGTACTTATTCATTGCAAATAGATACCAATAAAAACATCAATCTACTTATATTTCTTGTTTTGTGTTTTTTAATTTCATTCGGTCCCCATTTAACATTATCTAAACAACATTTTTAACATTTTGTTTACTTGCAGTGGAGGACGCGAGCGGTCGCTACACATCGATGTTCTACTGGGGCAACAACTACTGGACGGGCTCCGCCGAGCTCTGTCAGATGCTCAACGAACAGCACGACACCAGCCCCGCAAAAATATACAATAGTGAGTACAAACATTATTTAGAAAGGGCAAAACCAACCTAATATGTCCAAAATCTTGTAAGTAATGTAAAGTGCATGTGGTGCCCAAAAGGTTAAATCGTTCTGAGTACCTGGGTGTATGGACTAGTAAACAAATAGTTTGTCCAAAATCCTAAAAGGTTGAAAACATACAACTAACTTACGAATATAGCTAAGAACTATTTCTCGATCCTTAAATAAGGAGAAAGCTATTAAATAATTTCGTTATAACAATAATTATAATACGGTCACTGAACCCTTCTATTTTTATTTATATTCAGTACGAGTAAACACAAATCTCGGTCAGCGATTGTTTTAATGACCGCTATCCGTACAGTAAGTGTAGAGGCAACCCAATTTGCCCGTCACTTCTCAAGGCGCGGCTAAGGACAAACTGCTCAATTACCCTTTGAAGTAGCAGTTTTATCCAATTAAGCTATAGATAGCTATAGATTTATGTAGTTATCCATAACATAGACACAAATAAGGATTTCAATAAATCCAACCCTGTATGATACAAAAACATTTGGTAACTGTAAAGGCAAACCAAGTGACTCACATCATATTAATTTAGCAACAGCGCACGTATAAGAATAAATAACAGTTTGTTAATAACTCTTATTACTATATTTTTATGGAAAAGTTAAAACGTAAAGTATGATGACAAAGGGAGATAAAAGTATTTAAGTAGGCTTACATTTGGTAATCTTCCTACAGGAAACACGAAATCATCACAAATTCAGGATGGTGTTGTCCAAGACTGCCATGTTGTTAAATTAACCTTTTGGATAACAGCTACATGATGCTACCACTTAAGATTACCATGACTTGCATTTCTGTAAATTAAAAGGAAGAGTTAAACAAAAATATGCGGCGACCTCGCATATTGCGCACACCAAAGTTATCTAACCGTAGAGCAGAATTCGGTCAGATCCGCACTAGAGAAATGAACACGTTCGCCTCGACGTGCTTATATTATCTGACTCACGTTATTAAGTAATATTTTGATAGCTTTTTCTTATTATGAAACAACGATAAATATTACGGTGACATTTGGGTTTTTTTTTATAATCGACAAGATTTTATGTCACCAATTCACTGCAAAAGTGACTAAAATCTGTTAGTAATAGTACAATACTTTCATATTGTTTCTATTCTATAGATAGTTAAATTTAAGAATGTCCAATTTGCTTGATCAAAAGATGAGTCGAATAGCAAAAGCCAGATAGTTCATCATCTACCAGGTGTCTCATTTTAAACTAAATTTTCTGTTATGTTTCAGAGAGCGACGGCTCCATCCTATCGCAATGGCGGGACGACGTGTCTATGTTAGGCTCTGGGCCTCCATTCGCCACCGCTTTTTACAACGCGCGTCTCCTCATCACCACGGACCAACACGAGCTAGTCAAAACTGTAAGCACCATACCTACTTTATCAAGCTGACAAACATTTGGTCTACATACTTTGCTCTTTCTTAACGTAGGCGACGGTTTCACTACATCGGTCTACAGCGTAGTATATAGCATATAAGCAACCCAAGTACATATAAACCAACACAGTATGACGCGATCAAGAATCTGCTCTATCCGAATTGTACTCTACCAGTCTAATAATTCTACGTTGTCTTGTACCCTAAATAGGCATCGTTTATTCCAGCGTCGGACTCTACACCTAGGCCTGTGCCTGCCGTATTCGTGTTCGAAGGCGCAGGTGGGCACTTTGCTGGGCGCGGTGCGGTCGCCGGCGCTGCGTCACTCTGTGCTAGCGGTGCGCTCGCCCCAGCACGGCGGTTACACCTATATGGCAGATCCCACGTTCCAGGTCTTGTTGTAAGTATGGTTATTGATACTATTACTAATGGCAGGCGAGTCATTGCAAAAACTTTATTTAAAATAGGCGTGTACTATGCACAACAATACATAAAATCATATGATTTTAATCAACGTGTTTAGGCACTTTATCATATACGGTCAATTATAGTGTAATAGCCAATTGTATGCCAGATAAATAATTATAATAATTGGAAGTGAAGCAAACAACGTAGTGTAAAATTATCTGTAATGTAACGTTGTAACTTACTGACGAAACACATAAATATCCAGGCCACACTAACCTCAACGAGCTCCGCATTCGCTCGGACTCTAATATAATTTACGATTTAATTGCACGCCATTGTGAAATATATTTTAGTGAGAATAATGACCAGAAATGTGGGCAAGATCGCATGTTAGTGATCCAACACTTTAACTGATGTACTACATATTTAAATACTGTGATATTGTCTACAAGTCTATACTTGTAACATATTCTTTGACATTAGACAATCTCACACATATTATCTTCCAAGAAGTCAGGCCCCCAAACGTTTTACAATCAACTTACCACTTGATATTTTAAGCTTCCATCTCTTATACAGAGGAGTGTGCTGCGTGGTGGGAACGCTGCTTGTATCAGCAACAGTTTACGACATGAGATTAGGTCGCGCAGTGCGCAGGCGCAGGCGCGCCGCCAACATGGCCGCCGACAGCGCGCACAACGACCATAAGCTGGACATCAACACGCTTGATGCCATCACACATGTCGGTGGTAAGACAGATCTTTTGACATATTAACAACAATCGAATCGGTAAAGATGCTATAACATCTTCAGGAATTACCTTAGAACTAGTGGAATAAATTCCTATGATATACCTTGAAAGAATACCAATCAGAACAGTTGTTTAAGTTACAGAAGGTCACGAACATACACTACCCGACTACCCGTGAATAATCCTCTAGCACAACCTCAGGGGAGAGCAAAAGACAACACCAAAACTGCTCTGCTGACGTAGAATTAAACGAAATAAAAGTTTATGTTGAGAGGTAATTAAGTCCTATTGCAGGCAAGTCCATGTACAACGTGAACAACAACATAGCGATCAGCAGCAACACTTCGGAGGAGCGGCTCACCGCGGAGACAGCCTCTAACGACGGCCAAATCAAGCTCAGTCAGTACACACAACAGACAACTTACATAGTTATAGTTAAACTAGCTTCTTACTAGACCTTTTCAATAACCATTAAAGGACTCGGATTGTTATTGATATTACGAAGAACAGCTGTGATTATAAACAAGCTAGTTATTTTTCAGTTGCCTGTGCTTAAGAGTTGAGTATTGTACCAACAGGTATCTGGTCAGAGCTGCTGCTGTCGTTCTCGATGAAGGCGAACGTGCTGCAGATCTTCGACCAGTCTGTGGGCGCGGACACGGTGCCGGTCGTGCACGGCTTGCGCTCGCTCTCCATAGTCTGGGTCATCTTCGGTCACACCTGCATCGTCGTGTTTAAGGTAACTAGAGGCAGTTACAGAATTGCAAAATATTTATGACCAGCGTAAGGTCTTCTTCTAGTACTCTGGTACTGTTTGATGTAAGGAATATTTATGTTACTCCAGTATGCAGACAACACCGCACTACGCGCGATCCTCGAGAAGAGCTTCTGGTTCCAACTTATCATCAGCGCCGTGTACAGCGTTGATACATTCTTCTGTCTCGGGTAAACATCACATTTTAAATACTTTATACCCTGTAACTTAAAACGGCTGAAATAACACTAAAATGAAGTCTTCCGTGTTATCAATGTCCTAATTCTTTGCCAGCGGCATGCTAGTGACGTTCCTGTACTTCCGTACGAACGCGAAGGGCAAGCTGGACCTGCTGACCAAGGGTCACCGGAGTCTTACCTCAGGAGTGATACAGTTCTTCGGACTCATTGGTTACAGATTTGCGAGGTTCGTAAACATTGAAAACATCTTATTAGAATTGAAATTTACGAGATTCAAAGGTTCATGGGGCATTTTTCTAGTGTCTTCATGTTGTCTGCTTATTTTATATCGTTGTAATGTTGTTTCTAGATTAACCGCTCCGTACCTGTTCATGCTGGGCGTGGTGGAGGTGACGATGAAATGGTTCGCGCACAACGCGGTGTTCGAGCCGCCGGCGCCAGACCACCTCACCTGCCCGCAGTTCTGGTGGAGGAATCTCCTCTACATCAACACCCTCTTCCCTGTCGAACAAATGGTAAGGAAAAGTAGAAGTAGAGTCTGCAAGTATTGTTTTAGAAAGATTGTTTCATGAATATTTGGTCAATTTTTTCTTTTATTGATTTCATTGATTATTTTTGTTTTAGTGCATGTTGTGGAGTTGGTACTTGTCAGATGACACACAGTTCTATGCCGTCAGCGCTATTTTGTTAATCTTAGCAACAAGGTAACATAATTTGATATTGAAACCTCACAATGTCATACAAAATACTCGAAGAAACTCATAACTGTAACCTTTTATCTTTGTCAGCCACTTCAAAGTGTCAGTTGGTCTGACGGGCGTGTTCTTCCTGTCATCCCTGGCGACCACAGGCTACTTGTCTTGGAGCAGCGAGCACGTGCCCAGCACCGAGGACCCCTTCACGCAGTTCGACAAGATATACGACAAGCCCTGGACCCGCCTCGGACCCTACCTGGTCGGCATGGCCACCGGCTGGATACTCTTCAAGACTAACTTAAAAATCAGAATGAATAGGGTACGATAACCCATTTTTCGGATTCAATAAAGATTAAAGTCCAATTAGGCCTTATGGCCAATAACCCCAAAGTAGTTTTATATTTACATGATTAGTATATTGTTTAGATATGGGTGTACGTGGGGTGGGCGGTGTGCACGGCCACGCTACTCTTCCTGATCTTCGGCCTGTACCGCGCCGAGCTGAGCGTGGGCGCGGCGGCGGTGTACAGCGCGCTCTCGCACTCGCTGTGGGCCGCTTGCATCGGCTGGATCATCATCGCATGCTCCACGGGACATGGAGGTACGACCTTTGGTCACGTAGAACAAGCTTTTTTCTCAATATCATTAACTTTCAGTGGTAGAGCCTGCTTTAACATCTTCGCACGAATTGTCCGACTCGCCCGGTGTAATACCACGACCACACAGAAGACAGGTATCAAATATAAGCGATTCCGTGTTTCGTCTTATGAGTGTGGTGCCGGAAGACGAATTTTAGTCCACTTTCACTTCCTATCCTTTTCTTATAAGGAAATTAAGCGAAGGGTAAGTGGATTTGTTGGGTAGGAGAGGCATAGGAAGAGGAATTAACCGCAATTGCAGATGTCTATGGGCAGCGGTTGCTTCGTTATTTCAGCGAATCCAGGTGGCCGCTTGCTCGTTTGCCACTTTTTAACATAAAAAAAAAAGTTTCAAATCTTATTACAATGTTTTATGGTTTTAGGTTGGGTGCGGCCCCTGCTGTCATCGCCGGTACTGTACCCGTTCTCTCGGGTGACGTACTGCGCGTACCTGGTGCACCCCGTGGTGCTGCGCTACGTCGCCATGCACCTCACACACCCCATACATCTCGGGGAGCTACTCGTCGTGAGTTATACACACATTTTCTATGATTTTTTATTAAAATAAGAGAGTAAAAGGACATGCCACGCAGTGTGAAATGACGACGCATCTTCCTTGACCAATATAATGTGTTTGAGATGCGCTGTCATTTTTTTCTCAATAATATGTTGCCGAAAATACACACTAGTACTAATATTACCCCTTTTATGTTTACAAGAAGATTTCATAATTTTGGTAATAACTGTCAAACCCTGATTCTGGCATATTATTACATTTCTTTTTTTATTTAACTGCACCCTACCCAATATTCAAATATCGTCACAGTAATTTGTAATGTGTGTGCAGTTCGTGTTGTTCCTGGGGCTGACAGTGATGTCATATTTCTTCGCGTTCGTGATTTCGGTGGCATTCGAGGCGCCCATCGTCACCATGCTCAAGATCCTCGCGCCGCAGAAGAAGCCGCACAGAGTTTGAATACTCTCTTCTACAAAGACTGGAATACAAATCAAATTTAATTTTATATCCCAACTTTTAACTATCAAATTGAGTTTAATAATGTTAAAAGGCTAAAAATTTCATACAATTATCAATTCTCTAATACAGTAGAAATTATCTTTATAAGTTAAAATGTGATTATAGTTACATCTACTTAAATAATTAAATGTTAATTATAAGCTTAATTACAAACTAACTGCAAACTTAAAATTTTACAGTTTAAAAAGAAACAGATATGAAACAGTTTTTGGCCAGTGGCAAAATCAAAAAGAATTAAGTCGAATTTTAATTTATAACTATTAAAATATAGAACGAAATAAGTAAGAAACGGGAACTTAATAATGCTCTCTCACTGCCTAATTACTAATTAGTAAAGGAGTTAATGAGTGATTTATATCGATTATGCATCTTAAGCACAAACAAATAACAGCATACGCATTAGGCGTTTTAAAACGCGCGCGATAAACGCGTCTAAAAAAACACAAATTACACATCATAATTTTAAGACTGTACAAAAATATATATTAATATTAAATTAAGATATAAATGACATAAGCTTGAAAAAACAATAATTAAAATACAGTGATAGTTGAATAATATTAGAAATCACTATAAAAAATCGTTCATTAAATACAATCCAGTACAAACACAAATTAAAATCATATTCTAATATATAATATGTTATTTTTTATTAACCGACTTTCAACAGTTATTTTAAAAATGTTGTACTTTTTTGTAATATCAGAATGAAATGTTTTTATTGTAATGAAATAGTATGAATGTAATGTAGATATAGATATTTGATACGAATATTATATTGTAGAGTTTGAATGATTTGTAAATATTTCTGTATACTATTGTAATAACTTTATGTAAATAAGATGTAAATATTAATTATTCTTTTTTATAGGACAACATTTCTAATAAAAGTTTATTAAAATAAAGTCTTTTTTATTTACAAGATTGTTTCTGTTTAAATCGATACAGGTATTTTAATCATAAGAATTTTATTTCACTAAAAATCGACTCTAATTTCCGCTCCGTCTGAACAGACCCTTAGGGGAAATAAAACAAGATTACTTATAAAAGTTTATTGTACATCGTATTACTTATCTATACTAATATTATAAAGAGAGAAACTTTGTATTTTTGTATGTATTGTGATAACTCAAGAACTACTGGGCCGATTTCAAAAATTCTTTCACCGTTAAAAAGCTACTTTATCCTCAAGTAACATAGGTTTTTTAATTCCGCGAGCAATATCTAGCATAGTATAAGAAAGGCGAGGTCATGAGTACGCGTAGTCAGTGATGCGGCGCAGCAGGCAGCACGCCGGCAGCTCCGCCAGCAACGCGAGCAGCAGCGCGCCGCACGCGCACAGCGCCACCGACCCGCACACGTGTGACCACTGTACATAGTGTGCTATATAAGAGCCCAGGTAATATATATCATACTTCATTACAGTAATATGTAATGCATGGATGGCTTCATGGCTTGACATAATTATTATCTCGATGAAATGCACAGATGAAATAGTATAAAGGACACATCATAGACTTTTTTCCACGCATTTCGAGGGTGAAAACTAGTCTTACTAATAGGCAAGATACTTGATAATACTTTCGCAGATATAATACAACTTCTTACTATGTTATTTTTATTTTATTTTATTTTATTTTTACACAGGAAAACTTTATACAAAATTTTCGCAGATAGTTGTACAAATAATCTTATTAAATAATCACAAAGAGAACAAAGAGAACAATAATACAGCTAGTGAGTGGGAAGATATACTTTAGTTTCGCGCAGACAGAGACGAGGGCAAAAGCTAGTATGATATTTTTTTAGTAATAAGCTCACAAC
>QDHC01006764.1:211467-232536 GCA_013186455.1 Papilio dardanus tibullus | reverse complement strand
AACTTTGGTAACACAACCTAACAGACTACAACATAGACAATAGTGCTTATAGCATGAGGTTGTGAGGTGTATAAGGTGGCGTGAAGTGTATGAGGTTGTGAGATGAATGAGGTGGCTTGAAGTGTACGAGGTTGTGAGATGTATTAGGTGGTGTGAGGTGCATGAGGTTGTGATATGTATGAGGTGGCTTGAAGTGTACGAGGTTGTGAGATGTATTAGGTGGTGTAAGGTGCATGAGGTTGTGATATGTATGAGGTGGCTTGAAGTGTACGAGGTTGTGAGATGTATTAGGTGGTGTGAGGTAGTGAGGTGTATGTGGTTGTTATGTTGTATGAGGTGATTTGTATACCGATGCGAGGTCCGATGAGTATCTCATCAGCGTGTATGACCCAGTCGTCGTAGCTCTCGCGCGGCGACAGCGCGTGCTTCCACGATTCGTCCGCGGAGCGCGCGCGCGCCCGCCGCGGCCGCAGCGTGCCCGTCGGCGACGCCTGCGCACATCACTACATATACACCTTGCCAAAAATCTTGCGCACATCACTATCTACACACTGCCAAACATACGACCGCACAACGCACGAGTGACTACATATACTTTGATATAGCGAGGTGTAAAAGGATGCCGGAAAAGGGTGCGCAGTGAGCTTAATCTGATAAGAGAAAAGATCAGAAAAACGTTTCCAATCTAAACCCTAACATAGACAAACTATAATTTTCGCTAAAATATTGCTAGCAAAAAAACCCTTTTTTCTCAATTAAGTATATAACATTAGCTATCCATATTTTACAATAACATTTCACATTTCAAAATCTTCACAAAATACAAAAAAAAACATCAATATGGCCGCCATACAGACCTTATTTAGGCTTTAAATTAGAACAAAGTATACCTGTGTGCTATGACTATGCTGGTCTGAAGCCTTGTCTTTGTCCTCCTTGTGTCTGCCCGATGTCAGGTACTTGTTGGACTGCGGCGAGTTGTTACTCTGCGCACAAAATACACACTTTACTTCTACAAAACATATTTTTTGCAGTAATCCTACAACTTCATCTGACCGAGTTCGATAAAAACGGAAATTTAGTTTCTGCATAAGTCCATTTTTATCGCGAACTGGGTCTAATAAAGCCGTAGCGTTAGTTAAAAACCAATTAAACCTTTAACAAATGTACAATGCACATGACAATATAAGAATTGTAATCTTTATTGGTCCTAAACAAACACACAAAGTACTAAAGGGTTTTTCTCTAATCCGTGTATCTCGCTTATGGAGGTAGCTCGTCGGGACCTGAGACTGATTCTCGCTTACCCTAGTTTGACTGAGCTGTAAAATTGAACAAACTTGATTGTTTTTCCTCTGGTGCTCAGCGAGGGTGATGGGCCGCTGCACCATGTTGATGCACACATTGGGGGCAGAGTTGGACCTGTCCTGCTGGTTCAGGGAACGAGGGTGTTGTGACCTGCAAAAAAAGACACACTCATTAAAATCTTATTCAATTTTTTTTTTTTGAACATTAAAGATAGATTTTTTCAACATCAAAAGCCCATGATAGTTTCAAATACATTCAAACTTGAATAAGCGAGAATTATTATCTTGTCTTGACAAACGACCTCCATAAGCGAGAAACTCCTATAAAAGAGCAACCTCTATAAGCTTTAAAAATACTGCTTATCCAAGTTCAACTGTAGGTAGTTTTGTAAGTACTACTTGCACATTGAATTTTAAATGGTATTGAAGCACTTTTTTTTCACTAAAACAATATGACGTCATAACTCTACAGTGAGTATATTCACCAATGATTGTCAAACTCCTTTAGCTTCTTAGTGACAGACCTGTACATAGCAACCATTACAACTATTTAACTTGTCTATGCATAAAAGTAATTTATAAGATTTAATTTAAACCCCAATTTCTTATAAGAAAAAAGGCAAACAAGCAGTGGTAACACCGAGGTGATCATCGACGCCCTGTGACATCTGCAATACCAGAGGAACCACAGATACGTTGCAGGCTTTTGAGGTGGTAATACGCTCGCTTCTAATTAATTAAATTAATCTAGTTTTAGTTTAAGTATTATGCTCAAAGGAAAGAAAAGAATAATATAAAACTGCCGACTTTCATTATTTAAAAAAAAAATCAGTTTAAATTTTAAAACCCCAGTCATAGTAACTTTGCAGATAGCTTATAAGTGAAGATATAACACAAATGTTGTACTGACTTGCTCTGGTCGGGCCTATTCATCATATGATGGTAGCCAAAGTGTGAAGGGTAGTGCAGGATGCCCGCCTGCGTCTCCGGGTTCTGTGCTAGTAGCGCCGCGTAGTATGTGTCCGTCACACGCATCTGCAATGCAAAAGGTTATTTATAGTATAAGGTGAGATGCAAGCAAGGGGTCACCCGAATTCGACAAAATAGTAAAGCAATGTCTACCCATAGACATTCTCATTTGGAGATGTGTTGTCACCCTTTTAATCTACACAGGAGATAGACCCAGAGAAAGAGTATTTCCCCTATGTATCCATTCCCCTGTCAAATCTACTTCTCATTCCCATCTTTTTCAACATAATCTATTATGAATATAAATCTGTCTTCAATAAATTAATATGGTTTGATTCATTTTTTAACTATAGACAAACCAAATACTTTCAAATGATTCAACAAAGAAACTGAACATTTACCATGAGTTAGCTTAAACTTCAAATATATCAATTTATGATACCTGGTGACATATACTGGGCACTTTATCTGCACAGCGCTGATGGAACTTGAAGTTGCACTGTGAGCAGTAGAAACCATTGAACAGCAATCGTCTGCAGCACTCACAGAATGCCAACGTAAAGAATGTCTTCCTTGTAAACTGATGTGAGATGTGGGACATTATCGGCAGCTTGTCCAACGTACGCACTGTTACCTGATACAATTTCACTTTATTACCTAAGGGTATAAGACTATGACATCAATTGACACTCACATCCAAGCACACAATGATAAAACCAAAGATATATTATACTATAGATGGAACATTCAAAGCCTAAAAGTGAGGCATTTTCTTTGACCTCCGAAGGTCTCCTGTAGGGAAATTTCCCCCAGTGATGTCCTTTACATTACATTAGCATTACATAAATAGTCAACCGAATGTAACCTCTTATCTCATATTTTAATTTTATTTTATGATATTTACTAAGTTTAATATTACAATTAGTCAAGAATTTTTTTAAACACTAATTAAAAATTTATAACAACCATATAACAAAATTAGTCTTTGGTAAAAATTGATTTAAATAAAATAATAATAATGAAAATTATAATTAACATTTTAATGAATGTCTTAGTTTATTGTACTGTTTATTTTAAAATTAATTAAAAAACACATTTTTCCAAACTTGGGAAAATTTCCTTTTTTTCTCATTTCTTACGCGGCACGGATATTGCGGTCAAACTACTATGGAGTGCTCCCTCTATGTATAATATCTCTTTGGATAAAAATTTCTTATTGTTTTTAAATTTTCCTTTAACTTTGGATGTTATTTATGCTATTAGGTCACAAATGACAGGACACTTTATTTAAAAGGGCTTGTATTTGTTATTTAAACATGTAAGTGAATGTGCTGGGAGCACAAAGCGCAAGTGAGATCGCAGAGGGAAGAGTTTTTATTTGAAACATTAATGTACCATATATTTTTACTGCCAGTAGTAATCCATAATGTTTACTATTGGTAACAGTAATTGTTGAATCAAAAGTTTTGCAGGAATCATGTTCATAGACATTTGACCTAGTCAAACCCGGATAAAGGGATCGCAATATTTGTCTTGCTTATGGAAGTTATCAGCTGAGTCCAAAGAATGACTTAGGCTTACAGATTTCTTGCTTATCTGGGTTTTATTGTTGTAAAACTGAGCCAACCATTGTAGGTATGAATCTGTCATTTGTTTATTATCATAATTGTAATTTATAATTGTCATTAATTATAATTGGACAATAATCATAACTATACTATTATGTTTTATTTATGTACAGTCAGCCAGACAGTTGTAAATAAAAAAATCATAGCAACAATAATTGTATGATTACAGCAAATGTTATGAAAGATATCTAAAAAAAAGATATATAACAAAATATTAAATTGAGTTTAATGCCAAAATCTATTTATGTTGTATTTACGACTATAAACTTTAGTAGAAAACATAACGCAAACTGGAAGAAATATTAGCAGGACATTGTGTTGTTTAGTATAGTTATTTGTTTATATCAAAACATACCTCTTCAGCATCAATCAGGGTGATGTCAACATCCCAGGGTATCACTTGGCTATTGCCTGTCCTCACCACTTCGCACATTTCACAAGTTAAATTACGTAGCTTGAGAGCCTTGGAGAGGGCCTCCCGAAGCGTCACACCTTCCTTCACCTGTACACTCGTACGCTGCTGGTTGGGCAGGTGCGCCCGAAGGAACACCTTCGGCTGCCTCGTGAGCGTGTCGTACTTCTTCGAGTCATCCTGTAAAGAACACTCTTCACTCCTATCCGGCGACTCAGACTGTAACAACTCCCGTAAAGTCCCTTCTAAGTTATGCAATTTTAACGTCAACTCCTGATATTCGGATAAATACAACGGCGGCGGGTGTTGAAAACCAGCGAATTTCGCGTTCAAGGCATCAATGTTTTCACGGGTCACGTTTATAATACTACGAATGTTCCTAATTTCATATGTCGGGTCCGCTACGTCGTCACTGTCCGTCGATGTCGACATATTATCACTATTGAGCGATAATGCAGGTATATTTCCATTAATTTTTCTTGAACAATTTTCCTTCTCTCTAGTAACTGCCATTTCTTTTCTTTTTTATTTTTTCTAAATTTTCTCCGCGCCGCGCACACTCGCGCAGGATAGACAGGTGTTGTTTGTTGCCATTGTAATGTAATAACAATAATAATATTCTTTTACGTCAATAAAATATGAAATGCGACCCATTAAATTGTGCTTATATTTTTTCAATAATGAAATATTAATTGCTGTGCGTGTAAAACAATTTTTTGCATTTATTAATAAGCACAGTACATTAAAAGTCGCAAAATGATTGTCTTATCAGATTTTTGGTAAAAAGGAACGTTATACCCATTAATGCCATATTTTAACTTCAGATAGCTGTCAACTGTCACCTGTTTTCGTGTTTTCATTTCCTTTTCTAAGTTTTCTTTTCGCCCGTCTTTAAAATCATTTAATAAAAATATTTAAAACGATAAAACTATTAAAAGTGGAAGGTATACTTCATACGTATGTCTAAAAGAAAATAGTTATTAAAACGAGGTAACCGGAGGTAACGTAAGACTTATAGTTTAATTTTTCTGATTGCTCCTTTTATGTTGTTAGTAAACAACAATGGCCGAAAATATAAGCCGGTCAAGAAACGTCTCATTCGAACAGTTAAAATCCATAATAGACTTCATGGGGCAGCACATTGAATTTGCCACTGGAAATTATCGTTCTCTAGAAGCTCGACATGCATCGAAACGTTTGTGGGACGAGTTAACAAACACCTTAAACAACAGTCGCGGGGGCACCAAGAAGACATCAGATGGATGGAGTAGGGTTTGTACTTTTATATTAATGTAACATCCCCAAAACTGTTTCTCCGCTTCAGATACCTCAATAACACCAGACTCAACATCCCCTTTGTAAGAACATAATGTTTACATTGTTTATCGAGAGTCCCAGAGACCGCAATATTTGTCTCGCTTATCCAGGTTTGACTGTATTTGAACCTTCATTTAAATTCAATGCTGAGATAATCCTTAATGCCCAGTTCCAAACCTTGGTCCAATAACCAAAGACACCCTTTTTAACATAAAATCAACAGAGGAAATCAACTCTGGTTCTTTCTTTCAGTACTGGAGTGATTTCAAGAATAAATTAAAAAAGAAAAGTCTCTTAATAAATAAGAGACAGAGATCAACATCATCAAAGAAAGGTATGAGACCATTAAGTAAACTGGAAAAGAGAGCTCTTGTGATACTGGGAGCTCATTTCAAAGAGAAAAAGGCCAAAAGAAACTGTGAAATCTCTAACAATGAAATGTCTGTAAGTTATTATTGTTCTTTTTTTAAGTTACCATTGTCTGTGATGAAAATTCACTTAATGATAAGTTAAAATTTCTCATTAAAAGATCTCAAAGAAAGGTGTATTTGTGTCCATGGTCTGTTTTTCAAGCTATGCCTAATCAAAGAATTTATCTTCTTCCCTGTGGAAGGTTTTTACAATTTTAAGTCCGTTATGCTTACTGCAGGATCTCACTGCACCTGTAAAAAAAACTTCAATTGTGCTTGTCTATGGGTAGCTGTGAACAGTGTGTTATTTTTTTTTTTTTAATGTGGCAATTTTTTTTTAAATGTGAGTGTGATTTTGTAACCTTACGGCTTCAATAGACCAAGTCAGCAATGTAAACAGACTTAGCTAACACTAGATACCCGTTTCTATCGCGAACATGGTCTAATGAAGCCATAGCATAGTAACAGTTAGTAGAGTAGTCATTGGCATGTTTCAGAGCCATCCACTGAATATAAAGATAGAAGCTTATGAAGACGATATTGTTAGAGAGTTCAATAGAGCTCAGAGTGACTGTAGCGATAGACTATCGGGTAAATTCATAATTATTTCTTTTTTGCCAACAATCTATTTGATATCTACCGAAAATATTTTCTTGTGTTTTTTACGCTGGCACTTATGAACGTAAAAGACATAAAAAGTTTAATGAAGAATTGTGTACAGCTAATTAAAGTTTTGTTTATTGGTCTAATTTTGACCAATGGGCAAATTATTTCTTGGAGTTTACAATAACTCAAGTAAATATTGCCTTTGATTATTGCATTAAGAAGTTATTATAGTGCTGTAAAATTATTCCGATTTCCTAACTGTTTTTGTTCCGCTTCAGATGGGGATAAAAGTGAACAATGTATGGACTCTAATAATGAATTTGACGAAGACTCTGACCAACATTCAAATGAACTTGTTATGCAAAGTATGTTAAATATTTTTTTTTTCAAGCTTTTTATCTAATAATATGTTAAATTATGTTACATATTAGAATATCAAATAAAATAAAATTATATAATCCTCTTAGGTCTGTATCCAAAATGGTTGATTGAAATCGAGAAAAAACGCGCAGACGCTGAACTGATCCGAGCGAAAGCTGAAGAGCATAGAGCGAGTGTGGCCGCGAAGAATGCGGAGGCAATGTTACTGCAAGCCGAGGCTCTCAGACAGATGTCTGAAGCCGCCATGAGCCAGGCGGAAGCCGTCACCCGGATAGCCATAGCATTGGAGAATAGATGTAGGGACAATATGTCGATATAATTATGTAGGAAGGAATAATATAGTATAGTATTGTGGACCTACACTAGCTGGAGGCAGCTGATTGGCAGGAGACAGTGCAAGATAGGTGACACTGGCGATCTCTCGTGTCGGAGGCCAAGACCCACTTTGGGTTGCTGTGCCAGAGAAGTAAGTAAGTAAGGAATAATATGCAATGAATGTATTCAATTTCGATGGCTATCCTGAGAGTTCCCATTTAAGTGAGCCAGGCTAGATGGAACAATTACCATATATTGTGCACAAGATATATGCATTAGTCTTGGACAGAATATGCCTGGACTTTACTCTTTGATATGTCTGCTGCATTAAAACAACTATAATGTTATAATGAACTATTACAATTCAGTGATCTCTATAAATGGATTGGTGATCTGTAATTTAATAAAAAACTTTAAATTAATTTATAAGTAATATAATACAGTGAAAAGACAAGATAGGATCGACCGATATGACAATGGTTATCAAATATAAATAAAAAATTAGAGTATTGAATAGAAACTCTTGTAAATTCTTTAACACCCTCCCTTTTTGACAACCCTATTTAATTCCTATTCCTTGGTTTGTGCAGTCTGCAGTCTCTTTGTTAGCGAATATGCCAATTAAAACTCGTGAGAACATTTTCCACATACAGCACGTTCTTGACGATGAGTTCTCTGATATAAAAATATCAATACAAAAATACGAAAGATATAAAAATATCTCTGGAATCTTTACAGCTGCTTTATCAACTTTTAGTATGGGATTCTCCTTTAGTTAGCCTACGGCTTCATTAGTCCGGGTTCGCGATACAAACGGATATACGCCGAAGCAAAATCTTCGTTTTTATCGCGAAGTCTGAAAGATCTAGCCCTGCGGCTTCAGTAAAGATCAAATTACTGAAGCCGCAGGGCTAGAACCGCCGATTTAGGTTGTCATTTTTGCGATCTTTTGATGTTAACAGCCAATTCGACTTATCGGAGATAAACGTATCCAGGACATTACAGATTAGAAGAATCTAGTAAGATCACATTTGTATTCCTTCTTATGTTCATCTTTTAAGTCTTTTCGTAATTATTTATTTTAGAAACATGTAGCCATATCTTGTAAACGATATTTGGAAAAAGTAAAGATATCCAGGGAGCAAGTATAGCTTTTGTCATTTTTACCAGTCGGCAACTGACTTGCATAGTGTGAACCGGCAATTATACTCTATGGTTAAGTGTGCTTTCCGATTTAATGGCTTAAAGGTCTTTGTTACCCGGCCATAAAATCTCTCTTTCCGATTTAAAACTAATAGACTTCAAATAAAGTTATCTATGGTTTTGATTTGACCTCTCATTTCTGGCTTAAAGGTCTTTGTTACCAGGCCATAAAATCTCAAAAAAAAAAAAGACCTCTCATTTCGCATTTTATTGATTTCTATCATTTGAAGAATTTTATCCTTGAAGATAAAGTCTGTTTTTACTCAACGGTTAAAATACGAAGATATGCAAATCAACACGTAAAAAATATTTTTTGATCAATACTTACATTAGATTTTACAGTGAAGTGTTTAAAAATAATATAAAAATGAGTTACAATTACAAGGAGCAGGCAATGGCTTTTGCCCAGTTTTTGCCGAATATGGTGAAGTTAGATGAATTACAAAAAATTACCCAAAATTTAGACCATGAACTTGCTGAATCGCAAAAGGTAATGAAAGAGATCAGAACCATGTTTGACGCTGCATCCAAAGTAAACGTCGCACCAGTGAATAAACGAGAAAATATTGTAACACATACAATTACTTCGGAATTTCTAGACGCGGGCGTTCCGAATTTACTCATGTCAGACATGGAACATGTAGGTGGACATCAAAGCTCTGAGGAGGAACTACAATCTGTAATATCGAATATGAACATTTATGCTGAAAATCTCAGAAAAGAAATTACAAATTCGCCAAAACAAACTGCTGGTAATCGAAAAGAATTCGAAAAGTTAGATTTAAAGGAATATGCGATAAATTTTGACCAACTTGCTAAAAGCTTGGCAAATATCAAATTAAATAAAGATACTGCTAACAACAGAAATCCAGAATTGGAAGCGAAGTTGGCGCAATTGTGTGATGACGTTCATTCATTTACTCAGGTATATTTATTTGTCTTGTAATTTTAAAAGTAAATATTAAAAGAATCCAGACTTGATAGTCTCCTTCTGATGGAAATCAGTTAATGAAAAAAATAAAATAGCCTAGGTCACCAAGGGATAGCCTACCTTCCTAACAGTGAAATATATTTTAAAATTTGTTGAGTAGTTTCTAGAGCCTATTCAATCTAAACAGTCAAATCTCTCATCTTTATAATATTAGTATAGATTTAATTCAAATAGTGATAATTTTTCTCTTTCATTGTTCCCTTTTAATCTATTTAAAAGAATGTATTACCAGCTATCACCTAACAATATTTATTTCAAACTATCTGTAAAGACATGGTCATTTTCTAGATGGTTGAAACGAAAACAGCTATAAGCGAGTGCAACATAAACTGGTCAGACAAACAAGGATCTGAACAGAGCAATGTCCTGTATTATGATGAAACCATCAACAAATTACTGAATGGGATAAATGAAGTTACATACTTACTGAAGAATAAACATTGAATTGTCCAGATACGAGCCTTCAGAGAACAAGATGATGAAAATTAAGACGAGGTCTAAGATATTTTACTCTTTTTAAGGCAGACGCTATATATTTACCACCAACAATAATTTTGCTTTACTGGATAAAATTTTGCTTTTGTTGTACTGGCAACAAACACAGGATGTATGCTGTATTATTATTTTAAAAAATGACGCTTGTGTGGCATATTTTTTCTTGGCGGCACTAGTTGTCAAAAAATTGCGCCAATTTTGAATGAATATCTGTTACTCTGTGAATCCTTCTGCCTTATAAAGGGTTAAATGCTCATACCCAATAATGCACTGAATATTATTTAATGTTCTTTATATAGGTGTTACTAAAATATATTAATCACCCTTAATTCTTTCATATATTATAAGTAAAGTGTTTTGATAATGATTATTAGCTTCTCCTGTAAATCTGGGAGTTTGATTTAAAACATGCAAGTTTTTATTTAACTTTATAGATGAGTAGGCTAAAATAATAGTAATTATGAACTGTTTTATCGAATAAGATTTTTAACACACTGTCCAGTTTATGTCTGTTTATCACTGTAATGTTTATGCTATAGTTCGATAACTTTATAAAATGTGTTGTTAATGCCTAGATTAGATCAAGTTTGCGATAAAACGGATCAGTTTTTTTTGCAAAGTCAGTTTAATGCCGCCAAAGCATGGGTATAACTCTGTTGGAATGAAGTTCAACATATTTGATCAATTATCACCAGACATGAATATGAATTAGTTTTTTTTGTTATGTAGCACTGTATATGCCTAAACCAAAATACTAACTCACCTATTAACCATTCCTTTAGTCATAGGTAATATTATAAAAATGTTAATTCTTTTAAGACTCATCAGATTAATGTAAAACTGCTTATTGTGTCTATTAATAAATAAGTTATCTACAAATATTTATTTTTTTCGACTTGTTTATTTTTGTTAAAAATAAATAAAGAATAAATAAAATAGCCATCAAATAAAGCAAAATAGTAATTTCGTAAAAAATAGAAAATCAGAAAAAGAATACAACACAAACTAATTTTAAATGAGTAATGGAAAAAGTCATATAATACAAATTAAAATTAACAATAAGGCGATGTAATGATATTATGCTGTCTGTACTTATGGTCTTGTCATGCTCATGTCTCTTTATTCTGATCCGTCAAGTCTTATTCTTTTCCTGTCTATATCATTGTCTCTGTTATCATTTTGTTCATCGTCATGCACTCTGTGATCGTCATCACTCTTTGTAGGTTTCTCATCAGCCTCAACCACCTTTAAGCGGATTCCGCACACCACAGCTCCATTTAAATACTTTATAGCGTCCTGCGCCGATTTTACTGAGGCATATTTTGCAAAACCAAATATTTTATTGGGGAACGTCGAGACATGTATAAGGTCGCCGTATCTACAGAATACATCTCTCAAGACAGAGCTAGGCGGAGGCTGGGGCTTGCAGACTATGAAACACCTTTGCACCACCCTGCTGGCGGTGTTGGCTAAAGGTTGGGGCGGTGGGAGAGGGATGCTACAGTAGTTGGTATCATGTTCGAGTTCCTGTTCCTCAGATGTTTCGGAAGTACAAGTGACTACTTTGATTAAGGTGGACGCTTGTGCTATAGCATCCGCTAGTTGCACCAGGTTTGGGGAGCCGGCATCAATCGCATTTTTAAAATTATTGACTATGCTACTCAACTCTGCCGCAGCTTTATTCAAAGGATTCTTATCTGGTGTGACTGTTAGTAGTTCCCCAGAGGGAAATTCGAAGTTATTAAGCCTATCTATAGCAAATGCAGCCGATTTCTCATCTTCATATGTGATAAGAGCCTTGCACACACCGTTGTATGTGTCTAAGGTGTACTGACAATTTTTCATTCCTGGTACAACATTAAATAATTGCTCTATGTACCGTTGGGGGACTGGAGGGTAACATTTCACATTGACTCGCTTGAAGTCAAAAGGTTTATTTAATGTTACACCATTTAATATATCTCTCCTACCATCATCCCTATGGTGGTAACGGTCTACATAGTTGTCCCTACACGGAGAATTACTTGAATGAAAGCTGTCCATCTCTAAGCTATTCCTACTTCTCTTTAATTCCTCCTTAGGAGTTGCGAACATGGGCTTGTACTTTCTGTCACATTCTTCAAAAGCTTTTGCAGCATCAAGAAAAGTTTTATATTGGACATATGCAAATCCCTTATTGGCTTCAGTAAATTTATCCTTGTGCACATGTACTGATTCCACATGACCATAGTTTAAGAAATGCTGTTTGAGTTCACTTTCCGTAGCCTCTCGGTGGACTTTAATAAACAGTCGCGTATACCTGTCCTCGCTGGAACTGTTCGCGTCATTTCTATTCACGGCAATCATCACTTTAATGGGCTTCATGTCACTTTTCAAGGTCTTAAGATGCAGTTCTTTGATGGCTAAAGCCGCTGAAGATGTTTTAGTATATTTAATGTAAGCTACGCCTTTGGTCTCACCCGAGGCGCGATCCTTAGGTAAGTAGATATCCTCAATGGTACCGAATTGTTCAAAAGGCGGCCTTAGGTCTTCTTCCTTGGTTTGTTTGCCACAAACAACGAAAATCCTAGAATGAGGAGGCTTTTCCTCTTTTCGTTCATCATTGCGTATTATTTGGCTCCAAGTGCTCATTGTAGTCCGTAAAGTTTTCAAGTGTGTCGAGTCAACAGTCAAGTCACGTTTACAAAGTACTATCCTGTGCAATGGTTTAAAGCATTTATCGGGGAACGTCGATGTCGGTATCCTTCCAGTCGAATTACGTCTTTTCAGTTATATGATTGTAATTTAATTATTATTCAAGTTACTTTCATCCAAGTTTACAATTATTGTTATAATTACTTACGTCAAATCAAAGCAATTATACTCTTTGGTTTTAGTTTATTTATGGTTTTCTTTTTCATCTGTGTTTTGTATTTCTTAAAAAGACAGCAATTAACCTGTTTAATTCTTTTTTATTAGGTAATTATGGAAAGTAATAACTTTATTATTAATTGTTGGTTGGAATCTATAAATTAAAATAATTAAAAAAAAATCCATTTTCAAGAGTATCGTTTTCATATTTACTGTACCGTTTCCGAACAATGTGTAATTTATTGAACAGTGGCTGTCATTACAAAACTGACAAGCCTCTTTCTTTTGTAAACATTGAGAACCATTTAATTGATTTCTGGAAATGTAATCCTGAGAAGAATGTAGCATAAAAGTATGAGAGTTGTTATTTAACTGTATTTGGGGTTTGAATAACACATGTATCACGACTTTGTGGATTTCTCGTAGTCTATATCGGACTCAGTGAAAATGTTCTCAAACTACTTCACCGATTATCTACAATAATACGCTATTGTTAACAGTAGTCCAGTATGTATCCGTCAATGGAGAATTTCTTAATGCAAACGAGGCAGAAGCTGTACAGGGGCGAAGAGTTTGAAGACGAGCTGAATGATTTGTTTAATAAAAAGTTTAAATTCCGCCACAGCAGTGAGTGGACATTGCCGCCTGGCGATACTTGGTTTACTGATGAACCTTGGAAAGTAAAGGGCTTGGAACATTTTAAAAGTCGTTTAAATTTCCATAAGAGTCAACTGAACGATTTTAGCATCGAGGAATGGAGCAGTCACACTCGACGGCGCAACCCCGCCGGCGAGGTTTGCTGGAAGCTCAGATGCCTGGTGAACCCCGAATTCCTCACGCAAGCCTGGACTAAGTTCTATGAGTGTGCTTCAACATATAACATTGTGCCACCGGAGGCTATTTCTGATATGAAAATGGTGTCATTGCATTTATGTGAAGCTCCTGGCGCATTCATCACTTCTTTAAACCATTACTTGAAGCTGCATCATCAAAACATTGATGTAATTTCTTTTATATTACAAAAACTATACTGATTCAATGATAATTTCAAATAATTACCATTTTTTAAATTTTTTTTTAAACCTATGCTGTAATTACATTGTATTTCAGTGGAAATGGGTCGCAAATACTCTCAATCCGTATTACGAGGGCAACTCATCGTCCAACATGATCAGTGATGATAGGTTCATGTTTCATACTCTGGATAATTGGGACTTTGGTGTCGATAACACTGGCAACCTGATGAATTGGCAGAATTCACAAGCTATTATCAAGAAAGCCAAATCCTTAGGCAAGGTATGACATAGTTAATAGTCATTTATGAAAATACAATCAAATCTGCATAAGCTAGAATCCAAGGGACTGCAGTATTTGTCTTGCTTATAAAGTTTTCCCTCTAATCCAAGTTTCTCGCTTATGTAAAACGTCGTTCGGGACCATACTGTGGCTCTCTTTTATAGAGGTTTCTCAATAATTCTTGCTTATCTAGGTTCAACCGTATTTAAAAACATATTGTTCTTTATAACCTCTTTGAATATATGTTAAGATATGTATAATTGTTCAGGTGCTGCTCGTGACAGCGGATGGATCAATAGATTGTCTCCAGAAGCCTGATGCTCAAGAAGAGGTCACTTCACCGCTGCATTATTGTGAAATAGTAACAGCAATACAGGCTTTAAGCCCAGGTACACAACTTGTCTAAGTTTATTGATAACTAGCATTTGCTCACTACTTTGTCTATGCTAAATTGATATATGTTATGTTACTCAGTGATAATGTAGCTTTCTAATAGTGAAGGAATTATCAATATCAGCCTAGTAATTTTCGAGTTATTTCAAAATACAAGCCAACCTTGATAAACGAGTGTCCAAAGGACCAATGACTGTCGCTTATAGAGGTTTACAGGTTTAAACAAAAATGCAAACTTTTTCTCTTTATAATATTTGTATAGATAAAATGTATGCAATATAGAAAGTTGTTCTTTTATTTTCAGGTGGAACATTAATATTTAAATTGTTCACTATTTTCGAACATTCCACGGTGAACCTTTTGTATCTACTGAATCAGTTGTTCAAAGAAGTAAACATATATAAGCCAATAACATCTCGTCAAGGAAATTCCGAAGTATACGCTATCTGTATGCAATATAAGGATGTAGATCTGAAACCATTCATACCAATATTACAGAGTGCTTTTGGAACAGAACTATATGCAAATAAATCTTTGTTCCCTCTTGAGAAAATACCGGAATCCTTCCTAAAACAAATTGAAGAATGCGCACACTACTTCTGCTTTATACAATGCCACGTTATAAACAATAACCTTCAAGCATATCTCATGCAAAAGAACATAGCACTGCACAGAGATATGAAAAAGATCAGAGCTATTGTTGCTGCCGAGTTCATTTGGAAGTACAATCTCAAACCGATAAGTAATAATCAAGAACTCTTAAAGGGCACTCTTCATGAGGAAAATAAAATAAATACAAATCCTCGATACCACCGTGGTTCCTACACTGAGCGTCAGCTATACACGAAGATGTCACTTAAAGAGAAACATAAGAATTTGAACACATTCCTTCAAGCGGAGCTCCTCTCTAACCCAATGATACATATCACCGAACCAGTTAAATGGATGATCAAAGAGGATACATCAAAGATAGATATTATTTTCACATATGGAAAACCTTTACAAAAAGTGAACAGTTCAAAGTTCATATTTGTACCAATCTATAAACTCTACCAGCAGATTCTAGCTGAGGAGGAATTTAAAGAGATTATACTCTACAGACCGACTAAACCAAAGATTGATCCTAGTCTTTTAGGACCTGAACCGTCTAAAATCATTTCGCTACCCGAGTTCCAATACAGGGAGAGTTACAATGTTTATGAGAAAAATTGTTTTAAGACGTTACTGAATGGAATGAGGGAGTTATTGGATGGTGAATCTATTTTGTTGCAGAATTTCAACACTTTAACACATTTCAATGTAAGTGTGCTCTATATACTGTCAAAGGCATGTTTTGAAAAGACCGGCCTCACTAGTTGCGGGAATATCATTCTGAGCAAATTGATTAATAAAAATTGTTTAAAATACATGGATGTCATTGATGATGAATGCAACAATGTTCGTAAGGATGAAAAGGATGTGTTGAATTGCCTCCCGGTGCAGGTGACCAATGCGGAGGACTTCTTCAGTAACATAGTTTTCTACAACAATACTTTCTATAGAAATAAATGCACCGAATACTTGGAAAAGATTAAACAAACTTTATAAATGTAAAAATATTTCTTATATCGTCTATTCAATGTGTAGAGAGTATTTTTTTAATTGCTTTTATTCTTGTAATAAAAACTGTTATTGACGTCTTCTAACAATGTGTATTAAAGACTTTCTGAATGTTTCTCGGTATTTTTTATTTATTTTAAAATAAATAATAGACATAGGTCTCTAACTTCTTGTTTGTTTTTTGTTTGTTTTTCTTTATTATCTTATCGATCTTGATATTAACACTGGTAATACTTTATGTATTACCAGTCTCACTAATAAATTGTTGATGTCGATTTCTACCGGAAATTAATACTCGTTATGTAACAGCTGCTGTAAACATGGAAGAATCGATTACTTTGGCTACACGCAAGCTTGTTTAGCTATCTAAAAAACAGCAACCAGTTTAAACTAGAGTGTTTTTAATAAAACTAACCCACAAAAATAAAATCAGACAATTTTACCGGAAATTTTAAAATAACCATAAACTAGAAGAGTAGGTACGCTAAACTTTTTTTTTATTAAAATTCAAACGAACTGTCAGATCAGAACAGAATGTCATATCTAAGTTCAAAACAATTTCTCGTAAACTGGTTTATTTTATAAGCATATAGTTTTAGTGGACCAAGTTATAAAACAATTAATATTAGTCGACCACCGTGGATTTAAAACTCAGCACAAAATGAATATAAACGAAGGTATGAGAAGTGTTCAATTTCTAACCTAAAACAATATTTTGGTGGCTTTGTAAATTATAGTTATTTCATACGAAAATACAATAATTAATATTAGTTGAGCTACTGACATTGGCATTGCCTATTGCCACTGTTACGTTTTTGATAATTTGTTTTAATATTAACTTACCTCTGTGTACTACTTTTATACGGAATTATTTGTTGGTTATAATATTCCTTTATTTGCTTGGATGAAAATATATATCCTTATAAAATTTAAACAAAGAAATAAGTGAGAAGGTGCTAAGCTATTATTGGTCGGACTGTCGCAAAGGATGCACTCTTTTTAGGACTTCTGTCAAGGATTCTTACAGTAATTTAATAAGTTATTTTGTTATAGGAACTACAATTGAAGATCTATGGACACCGTACAAAGAGCTAGTGTCCGTGGTGGAAGGATACTTGGCCCATGAGGGTGGAGGAGCACCATATGCCGTGCACACATTTGAATCTGTCCTCAGAAGACACAAACAGACATTTCTTTCACTCTTAAAATATCCTGTAAGTTATCTATTCAGTATAAAATAACTTAGATAAAGTAAAAATTGTATTAACTGCAATAATTAGCATACATCTCTACTAATATTATTAAGAGGAACGATTTGTATTTTTTAATGCGTTAAAATAACTCAATAACTACTGGGCTGATTTAAAAAAATCATTTGTCATTAGAAAACTGCACTATCCCCGAGTAGCATAGGCTATTATTTTTCCTGCATAGATGAAGACGTGGACAGCAGGTAGTTCATTAATTTTCGTTTCTCTTTTTCAACATTTTAGTGTAATTTTATCAAATTGTTTCTTCACAGCCAAAAAATGCAACAAGCAGAGAGGAGATCAAAAGAGGTGTGACAGAAGGAGTCAACTTGCCCAGCATCGGCAGGACTTTGCTCTCAAAAGAGCTTGTTGATGAAGCTATTATTATATCAGGTATTAATAATTAACATATTTTGGTCATAATATACAAGGAAAAGAGATATTTATAACACGTTAGAAATGTATACAGATTAATTGAATAAAACATCTAAAACTTTTTATGAAAAAAACAAATTCTATAAAATTTTCTCATATTCCTAAACAGATTATTAAAAGTCCTTTAGCCTAATGTTCAAACGCCACTCAAATTTAAGCGTCGCTTAGAATCTAAGTGATGTCAAAATTAAACAAGATTGCCATAGTATTTGGAGTTTAAGCATGGACTTAACTAAAATATTTGAGTGGCGTTTAAAAATTCGGCCGATTGTGTGTAATTGACATACAGTAGTTAGAGACCCTGAACAGAGCACATTGTTAGGAGTAGTGGGTCACCTTGCCAAGTTCTTCAACTGTGGGATTTGTGTAGATATGTACAATGTGAACGAGTATGTGTGCCTGGAGCTGCTGCACACGGCGCAGCGTCAGGCGCCGCGGCAGCCGGGACTCGCGCGCGGCCTGCTCGCCGTGCTGCTGCTGCACGACGGCCGCCGCGCGCTCGTGCAGGCGCTCAGACATCTCGTCATGGCGAGAGACGGAGTCTCATGGTTATTATAATAACCCTACGGCTTTCTTAGACCGATGTCACGCAAAAAATGGCCTTACGCCGAAGCAAATTCTCCGTTTTTATCGCGAAGTCGGTCTAATGAAGCAGTTATGCATAGGAGTGCAAACTATTATATTTGTATTCATCATTAGCTCACTAAATTTGGGGTCTGAGGAGTGTGGAGCCTACCTTAAGTAATTGGTGAATAGGCTATAGTCAACCACACTGGTCCTGTGCAAATTGACTTCACACATATCTTTGAATTTCTTCACCAATATGTGCAGGCATTCGAACTCGGGACCTGCAGACAAGTCAGGAGCTAAACCTCTGAGCTACCGACGATCGTTCCTAGTAGTTATTTTTACGTCAATTTTTACTACTTTTAAAATTAGTTTATTGTATTGTATTGTATTGTGTATAGGTCAATAAGCGGTCGCGAGGAGATAGTGAGCTACGTGTCGCGGTACGTGGCGCAGCTGGCGGGTGACGGGCTGCTGGGCGGCGTGCTGGACGCGCTGCGCCGCACGCCGCTCGCCGCAGAGCTGGAGCTGCTGCAGGCCAACCGCGCGCTGCCGCCGCCCCGCCACTACGTGCGCCTCGTGCACACCATAGAGACCACAAGGTGACCACATTTACCAATGGTAGAGCCCAGTTTAACATCTTCGCACGAATGGGCCGGCGCACCCGCTGTCATACCACACACACACAGAAGACACGCAGCAAATGGAAGCAATTCCGTGTTTCGTCTGGCGAGTGTGGTGCCGGAGGTCTAATTTTAGTCCACTTTCCCTTTCTATACTTTTCTTGTAAAGAAATTATGGGGCGTCTCCTCCTCCGTAGATTAAGGTAGGCAACGCATCTGCAATTGCAGATGTCTATGGGCAACAGTCACTTCGCTATTTCAGCGAATCCTGATGGCCGATTGCTCGTTTGCCACTTAGAATTATTGAACTGAATTATACTACTGACAGCCAGGTTCCAGAAAATTACGCTTTCTAAAAGAGTTCTGTGATTAAAAATGTTTGAGAACCATCAAGCACCTATAAATATTTTTTGCTAATGAACGGTTTGTGATTATGTTGCAGAAAGTTGCTCGCCGGTGTTGTGTTCGCGGCGTCTGCGCAGCGAGGACTGGACAGAGATATTCTGATTAGATTATACAGAGATGTGAGTTTCATACGATTTTTATTATTGACTAGCTTTTACCCGCGACTCCATTAGGAATAAATTTTCAAAAAAACTTAGTAATTACCCTATGTGTTTTTCTTAACTATATTCTAATATTTATACCGTTCTAGAAATACCTTTAAATGAATATATTTCCATCCATTTTACACTTGAGAGTCGAAAAAAAAACATATTCTGTTTGTAGTTGTTTTAATAAATTTCCAACAGGAGGTTGTAAAATTTTTTTTTATGTTTTGTATGTGTTTGTGTTTGTAGCAAATGACGTCAGCGACGTACCTGTCCACGGGCGAGCTGGACGACGTGTCGCTCGCGCTGCAGATGGCGCTGCTCTACGCACTCGATCTCTCCGTCTTGCATAAGTAAGACTTTTATCATACTGAGCGTTGTTATTGGTTTCGGTATCCAAGGCTTCATTAGACCGATATCGCGCAAAAAAAGGCCTTGCCCCTGAGCAAAATCTCCGTTTATACCGTGTACTCGTTCTTATGACGACTTAGGGTAACATAATATATAAAATTTACAGTATCTTACTATATGGGCATAAGAAAACGATATAAAAGGAAATGGAGAGCTATCTTAATTTAATTTCTCTTTTGCCCACTAGATCGAATAATTTGTTGATCTATATTTATCTTTTAAAGTCCAAAAATTATGTAATAACTAAATTTTATCAACAGGCGTGAAGATGGCGAAGAGTTGGCAAAGAAATTACCATTGATACAAGATCCGGAGTTGATATCGGTTCTGTTGGACGAGTTCTCTCCGCCAATGAACCCTAACCAGACCCCAGATGCCCAGGACAAGGGTTCTGGTCTCCGGGCACTATGCCAGCTGGCCCTGGGCCTGGCCCTGGCCGCGTTGAAGCGAGCCCCGCAGACGTTACTCAGAGCGTCTAATATAGGAGAGATTAAAAGTGAATTATTAGATCAGGATGAAGTGTTGGTTGATGCCGCTATTGATGGGAAGGTGAGTGAATTTAATTTAAAAATGGCTCTGTAACTATTATAATGTGTGTAATATCGGAAAAAAATATATTTTGTACATATCATGTAGTGTATGTAATTCGAACCATGATGGGCTCCATTTTCCGCAACTCCACGACTAGCGCGTATTTTGCGTGACGTCACACACATTTTTGAATTTATTTACCGATATATGCAGGCATCATGATGTTTTCCTTCACTGTAAGAGCGTCGGGTACATATGTGTTTGCGATGCGAATTTTTATCTATCTGCAAGTCGCGTTTGTTTGTTCTACCGATTATAACAAAACTTTCACTCTAAAATAGTTGAAGTGTTCGCAAATATTTTATTAAAAAACAAAACAGTCTTATATAAAACAATACTGCTTTGTTGTACTCTACAATAGGTAATTAAAAAAAATATATCATCGTTTTTTTAAATTTAATAGCTTTAAAGTTGAAGGTTGTATATGTATAGGTGTTCGAGTACGTGTCGGAGGCTGTGCTGGGCGCGG
>QDHC01006764.1:184480-195429 GCA_013186455.1 Papilio dardanus tibullus | reverse complement strand
CGGACGTGCGCACGCACAAGAGGCGCCACGCTGCGTTCGAGAGCATATGTACTCTCGCATTCAAAGATAATTATTAATTGATTCATGACTTTGAAATTTATTGAAGGGAAAGCTTGTGAAGCGATGCTCCTGAATTAAGTAATTCAAAGTATTATAGAGGACAGGTGATATAGGTTTGGGGTAGAACAAAAGTTTAAGACTACAATAGAGTCAAAGCAAATGGATAAGACAACATAAGCCGAAAAAGTATATTTTTCCATTCTTTATTATTGGGTAGTTAGGAGAAGAGGAATGGAATTACGATTCCAGCACTGCACTCGTCAGACAAAACGCAGAACACTTGTCTCCTTTACTTACGTTTAAAAAAAAAAAGATAATTTTGAACTTGTACTTGCGTTTAATCTCTTTCTAATACATTGACGGGACAATGTTCAAACGCTACTCAAATTTAATCGTTGTTAAAAATGTAACTGGCGTTAAAATTAAACGAGATCGCCGTAGAATTTGGAGTTTAAGCCTGGGTTTAACATGTAAGACGCCCTTAAATATTTGAGTGGCTTTTGAAAATTCAGCGTAAGTCTTACACAATAAAACCAATCAATTGTGGACAGATAAACTGTAGAAGAGGTCAGAAAGTTTAGAGCACCTTGTTAGTATGGCCGTGGGTCACGACCTCTCGGAAACTAAGTGCGCCAAGCGCCGGCCCTAACATGTTACAGTTTTAACAAGCATCGAGTGGGAATTATTGCCTAAAAGTTTTCTTTTAATATTTTTTTCATTATGTCCATTGTTGAAAATGTAAAAGCTATGCGTTGTCTATGCCATTCGGATTGTTACGGGATCGTATGACATTTTATAACATATAAGAATTTTACATTATGTACAGAAAGTGGAACCTTCCTTTGTCTGTTAAATTATTTAAAAACAACAACACAAAAAATAAAATCATCGCTTGCTAAGACTTTCACACTTAACCGGGAGCACAAAAGCGGGTTCAGGCTTACATAAAGACGTCAGTTTTGAAAAAGACCCGGCCGCAGAGTTTCCGCTCTAATTAATGCCTGGGGGCGCTCCGCTCTCCAGCGATTCAATACGACGGCCCTGAATGGTGTTTTAGCGCGGGAAAATCTTGTCTGTTTGTGTCTTTTAATTTGCATGAAAATGGCGAGGCGCGTATTCACCACCATTCAGGCAGCGGGTCGCTTTTCATGGTATTTCCAGCTTCGAGTTGGACCGGAGTCGATTACTCGTCGGATTTTAGAAGGGGCGGGACTCGAGTGTTTCTCTCGTTATAATTTTCGCATAAATATGTTTTAGGGTCGGTCAAGTAAGCGATCTTAATGTTCCAGCACGGATTTGTCTACCGAGACGACTCCAATAAATAAGGGGTGCTTTTACCAGTTGTTTATTAATGGACTCCTCCAAAATTAAAAATATGATGTACAATTTTAATTTTATTTACTAAAGATCTGATTTTGTTATAGGTGCAGTCCATGAAGATGTAGAGAGGGATAGCAGGTGCCAGTCCTCCCCCGGTCGCCACGTTGAGAGCTCCGACCTGGAGGACGACATCTCCGTCGGCGACAACCGCAGCGACACCTCTACTCCTAACAACAAAACTAGATACGGCTTTGATGCTGACGCCGATTGTTACCAGAAAAAACTCGACACCGATGATACTGAACGTTCCTCCCCACTCGAATACAATCTGAATCGGCTACAAAACCCCAGCTACAATTCACCGTTTAAAGAGGAAGATAATGAATTCGATCGAACGGAGGAGTCGATGAAGTTGTACGACAACGGTCTCTTTCATTTGTACAGGACAGAAAGGGACGGGAACAAAGATGAGGCTGGCGATGGGTTTATGGGCGGCGGCCTATCGGAGGGTATCTACGGCCGCTCTATGGACTTGTCAAAGAACTCCTTTCAGTCACAGCTCCTGGCCGGGTTTGCTTCAGTCATGGCCGGGAATTCGCAGAGGGAGCCACAAGAATCTGCCGGTAAGATGTTGTACACTTGTTTTTGATTGATTCCTAATAGAAAACTACATATTTTGTTTATTCAATGGATAGATCGTCAGCAAGCCAAGTCCTCATCACAGTCCGGTGGTCGCAAGCCGCGCCGCCGGCGCACGGCGTTCACGCACGCCCAGCTCGCGTACCTGGAACGCAAGTTCCGCTGCCAGAAGTACTTGAGCGTGGCTGACCGCGGGGACGTCGCCGACGCGCTCAGCCTTAGCGAGACGCAAGTCAAGACGTGGTACCAGAACCGACGGTATACAGCGCGTTTTTCAACAACATGCTTGTTCTTTTTAAATGTTTAAATCTTCAGGTCTATAAGTAGATATTACTTGTTCTAGAACAAAGTGGAAGCGTCAAAACCAGCTTCGCTTGGAGCAGCTCCGGGCGCAGGCGGCTAGCGGCGAGCGTGAGATGCCGCACGCGCTGCCGCTGGCCTGCGCCCTGCTGCCGCCCTACCCGCCTTACATGCACTGCCATCTATAATACCCCTTACCACATAAAAAGCAAAGCCATCTGGTAAAGTAGATTAAGGAGTGACATGTAGAGCACCAGCGCCAAAACGAAAATAAAAATTCTGTCAAAATATTTTTTTAACATTAGTAAAAATTGCGGCTACAAAGTTATGATTTGAACAAAAAATCTCTTCGTCTGAGGTTGCAGTGAGATGTCATTGAATATTTTACGTGCCATTTTAAAGGTCTGTTTTTTTAATACAAAAAGACTAAATAAGTATGTCCGGTGTAAGTATTTCAATAAAGAATGAAATGTTCATGTAAGAAGGACAATGTGCAATAACCATTTTTAGTTTTAGATTTTAATTTTGTATTGTATAATATCTTAGGTATAGTTGTGGATTTAGATCGTTTATTACATGTAGAGTAAAACCTCCAAAAGTTGTAAAATATTTATTAAAAAAAATCAAAGATATTACAATTAAATTATTTATTAATCCTTAGATAATGTTAACATACAAAATAGATCTATTAAATACTACAAAAAGTAAAGAAAGCTTTTCAATTTTGCCAATTCTCAAAATGTATACATTTCAATTCGTATAAAATTATGCAAATGAGTTGGCGCCATTTGGAGACAGCGCTGCCAACCGCCGGCAATTTGCATCTCTTAGCGACTTGTTAACATCTGCGGCGGCCCCGCAGCGGCTGGAGCGCTGTCACGAACAAACACATACGCTGTAACCATAAACGCAAATATGCTTTAGTCCGCTGTTCCGCTTCATCTCACTTCAAATACAAATATGGCGGGGTCCCCGAGTCGCATTATCTGTCAATTTATTCAAACGACATGCTAATTTCGGGACTTTTCACTTTGCAAATTTGTTATTATTTATCATTCGTCTTTATTTCAGATTTGAGCAAATGAGGGTTTATTAAAGGGGTCGTGCTGCGAGGTAATTGGGCTGTTTTGATCCGGCGAGGGGTGTGCGTCTCTAATTGAAGTATTTTCCAACGGTTGAAGGGTAGTTATGTCGGCGGCCGCGTAGCCGGCGCTGAATGGATTAGTTAGCGCTGCCGCTGACTACGAGTAGATAACGATCTGTCAATGATGCCTCGTGAACCCGCGACCGCGGCCACGGCGCGCGGCGGGCGGCGGCTAGCGGGAGCGGTCATTTGCTTTTATTAAATAGTTGTATTTGATTGAGCAATATAAAAGCTGTTTAATTTGATAATGCTATTGTAGGTACGTAAATTATGATATTGTTATGTGAGAATAACGGTGTTTCGTGTGGTTTGAACTGTGGATCAATGTTCAAAGTTAAACTATAGTTTTAGCATTACTGAGTTCGTTTACCTTGTCACTTATCATACGTTATAACTAGACAAGAATATTAAATCTATACTAATATTATAAAGAGAGAAACTTTGTATTTTTGTTTGTATTGAAATAACTCAAGAACTACTAGGCCGATTTCAAAAATTCTTTCACCATTAGAAAGCTACATTATCTCGGAGTAACATAGGCTATATTATTTAATTCCACGCGGACGAAGTCGCGCACAATAGCTAGTTATTAAATAAAACATTGGAATAATTCAATACACGTCAAGAACACACGAATGTACTTCAATGTTATGATCAGGCAACTGTTTACAATTAATCAAATGAAAAACTATGTTTGGTTCACGCTTCGTTCACCGCTATACTGATATTATTAACAAACACGTTTCTTTGTTACTTTATTCAAGAACTACTACAGGAAATGAATTTACTTATAAGATATTTTCTTTGTCAATTCGTGATAAATTTTGTCCAACTCAAAGATGTGGTGTCCGAGGAAAAACATGATTTTGGGAACGACAGGAACCAAGACACTGTAGACTTCGATTTACATCGATCTAATAGAAGGTACGAGAAAGACGATGATGAAGAATGGCATGTAGCTCATTTAAAGAACAGAGATACAGAAGGAAGTAGCAGATGTGAAGCGGAAACATTGCAAGATAGAATCGCTAGGTACAAGCAGTCGATTAGAGAAGATGCTTCCTTGTTGGAGTTCGTATCTGTGGATGCAATACCTGTAGATTTAAAGGATATTCAAGATCCTTGTTTGATAGATACGAGACGGGATGAGGGCGGTGATAATGTAACTGTACCAAATAATATTACTAAAGTAGATGAATTAAAAGTAAACGTAACAATTGACGATGTGTTTAAACCAGCGACTACTGCAAGTGTAAAGGGGATCTTTCCAGCACATAAGGACGTGGGAGAAGAGAAAATGAGACGCAGCGAGTACCAGTTTAGCTCTATAGAGTATTACGAAGACACGTTGGACTTCGACCCGGAGATCTGTCCAGATGTAGTAGACGTGATCGTTCTCCAGGTGGATGATTTAAGGAAAATAGATATAGAGTGCGAGTTGTTAATAGAATGGAAGAGTTTGGAATAGGCTCATGAATCTGGTGCTTTAAAAATGTTTTTTAAATATAAGCCTTACCTAATTTTATATGACAAATCACAGTAATTGCTTCAAACAGTTTTAATTTACTATTGGTTGAAAAAAATATACATATTAGATTTGACAATTTTAAGAACATATCCGAATTTTTCGGCTCGCCCGGTGAAGTACCACGACCGAGAAGACTCGTCAAATGGAAGCTATTCCGTGTTTCGTCTGACAAGTGTGGTGCCGGAGGACTAATTTTATTTCACTTTTTCTTCCTATCATTTCCGCATAAGGAAATGATGGGAAGGGATAGTGGATTGGCGGGGGGGGATGCATAGGAAGAGGTATTATCCTCTTGCTGTGCGTCACCTCCTCCGTAGATTAAGGGTAGGCAACTCATCTGCAATTGCTGATGTCTATGGGCAGGGGTCGCTTCGGATTTTTCAGCGAATCCTGGTGGCCATTTGCTCGTTTGCCACATTGTATTAAAAAAATAAATTAAGTAATCAGATATTCTTTATTGCGTAGTTGATACTGGGTGAATTATAAAAAACAACTATTCAAGCGTCTTATTTTGTTTTTTTTTTGTAATTTTTATTATTCATCCTCTAGTCATTAGCCTTTTCCTAATTAGAAGACCCTTTCAAAAAAATTGTAGGTCTGCTACCGAGAAGCCTGATGATTAAAAAAATGGGCAAAATACAAAAAACCAAATGCCAGTTATACTCCAGAATTATATCAGCGATGTTTCTTTTATATTTTAAAATCTGGCGAATAAGACTATCGCTGCCTTTTATTAGAAAAATAAAAACGAGAAATTCCTGCGTTCCTGACCTTTAGATACCGCTTTGTTCCGAAACGAGAATCAGCGTTAGTACTATTGTACTTTCTACGTTTGGTACAGGTGCATTCATTACATTTATTCAAAAATACATAAGATCCTTGTTCCTGTTACTTCTTATGATACATAATTTGGTCCAATGAGACCCTGGTCTATATTATTTAGTTCCGAGTGTCCTCCAGTATCGTATAATCGACGACCTATTGGTCCTAGTTTATCTCAGTACTTTATACGTTTTTTCGGATTATGGGATTATAACCTATAACGTTATAAATAGAGAATAGATAACTTAACCGCAAAGTATGTTGTATGTATTTGTATGAAGGTATAATATTTGTTAGAAAGGACTGGCAGAGCCATCTAGTGGAATATTAATGTTACATGTTTCGCGCAGTTCGTAATAATGTTGACGCGATTTGTAGATTGCGCTGTTACAATCTAGTAGGTAAATATTTCAACTCATTTGAATTTGCTTGAAAAAAATAATAGTGACGAAAACCACGTTAGGAAAAATTCTAAGGAAAAAAAGGCCCGTCTTCTTAAAAATTCTTGTTTAACAACATGATGTATAAAATACAAATAGATGGCAGTTTAAAAAATACAATACATATCATGCGATTACAGCGCCATCTAGTTTACTAACTTGAAACAACCAATGTGGGTACTTTTATGTTTGTTAGATTCGAAAACACATGAACCGGTAGTAAGTTAGGTGAAACCTTGGTTCTGTGTTCAGTGTCTCATTCTTTCCAAGCCACTGAACTATTCGTCCGACAGAGATAGCTAGAAATAACCTAGAACGCTTTCATAATTTTCCATTCGAGTCACTTCTACTCCTACCCAAGCTTGTATGTATATAGTTTTCTGATCTCCTAGTATTTGTGACGTCAGGTACACGTGTACCTTAATGCAAAAAAAATAAGAAATAAAATTAAAATTATCTTATTATTTTTGATGAACTTTTATTATCTGATTTATTTATTTTCCTTGCATGTACTTTTGTACACGATCGCAATGAGAAAAAATTGTGTTTTCTGGATGGAGAAGAAGTTTAGTTGTATGATATAAACCATTCGCTGCTATATTCTTGTACCTTTGAGACCCGCTCCCTTTGTTGAAGTGCCTCGCATTGTCTCACTAATTTAGCTTTATGACGTTCTGGTACATAGCATACGAGGAACACGTGGCATGCCCAGATTCCAAAGTATTGTTGGGGAGGGAAGTCGAGTCTCAGATTCTTCCCCTCTTTGTTTCGTCGTCAAGGGCAACGAATATTGCCAGCCACGTGTTTCTGGCATAGAATACACTAGGATACCATCAGCCCTCCTTGGTGATTGCAATAGTGTGAATTAGGCAAAACTTGCACGCTTTAGTTAGTCTTCTGTTTGTTACCTTTTTTAATACGAGTGACGAGAGATTTTTTTAACGTGGTCAAAATAAGGGTTGAATTTGTCGTCTTATTCTAGATGATGCGACGAGAGCCCTTTAAAATTTTTATTATATTTGAGCACTGCGCGAACGTACCAAACTTGTAAGCGTTCGTATGATCGAGATCGAGATAATAAAGCGCTTAAACAACTGAGACATTGGAACCACAAACACGTGTTTCCGTGACAAAAGTACCAGGACATTAGGAAGTGTTGATATGTGTTGCGCAATCTCTGTGTTGCTAGGTGAACCACGCATGTGTGGCGGGTGGGCGTGGTCAAGTATTGGCCAGGGGAGAAGCGGAGCCCACGCGAGGACCGCAATACAATGTTTTTTATTCTGATTGTTTTGGTCCGATTGTAAACACTATTGTGCTGTTTAATTTGAAATCACTGCGGGCAAATTATTTAATTTTTGATTTAAAAGCTCCATAAAAAGTATAGCGATTGCAAAGTAGTTACAATGTACTAGGTAACCTATGATATCAATCATAAATGCTAGATTTGTTGTGACCATCAGAAAAAACTCAGATGTTGATTTTCTCTAACCCTATGACACTAAACCGAGTTCGCGCAAAAAACGAAGGCTTTGCTTCGGCATAAGGCCGTTTTTTTGCGTGACATCGGTCGGTTACTGGAACAAATATGAACGGACGGACGACACCACGTGGTTCGAGGGCAAAGATTACTAAGGAAGCATAAATTCATAATCAATGTCCGCAAGTGGCTAGTACTACACACGGCGCGCCGCTCACAATGAGGAATACCCATGTGGTTGTGTAGGATGTCGGGTAACACTTCCCTTGACTTTTAATACCCTGGTACTTTCTCTCGGGTGACACGTGTTTCGTCACTGTTGTGTACGGAGTTAATTTAATTTATTAACTGAGTTCCCGTGGTCGGTAGACTTCTTCTTCGTCAAAAAAATTAAGAACGACGACTCAATATGATTTTTATTTAGTTATATTAAAAGTTATGGGGCCCAAAGTAGTAAATAAAGTAGGTACCGATTCACAAAACTCGTACAGAGTTTAGTTAAATAGAGTAAAACAAATTGGAAGTTAATTATGACAGATTAATTTAAAATTTTCGATTGACCCCGAGACGATTTGAACATGCAAACTTCTATTCTTGAGTCATACGCGCTACCGTTGCGTCACGGAGTCGATGATAACACAATTGAATAAGAATAATATTGTAGTTAAATTATCAGCTGTTCTTGCAGTTTCCCCGCGTGGCGAAAGGATCTGCATAACAACACTCCAAGATAAGAGCTTCTATTTCCAATTATTAGTACCAGACAAATCTTAATCCCAACTCGTAGTCCTTTATCTAAGGTAGATTTATTAATAACGTTATGCTTAAATAGTAGCATCCAGATCAGTTTATCAAATTTAAAAATTGGTAACTGTATTCATCGATAGACTTTCGGTTTCCATGGAAGGACATACAATATTGCAAGGAACCAGTTCCTATGCGCTTCTGGTACTCTTGTATTTTGAGCGTACAAACGCGTCATTTGGATAGTGCGGGGTTAATAAATGAATTCTTTTGAACGGCCGACAAAGGGGGCCCAGGAGAGGGGAACACATTGTCAATGGAGCACGTGTCCTAGGATCCAATTTACTAGATGATCAGAAGTATCGAGGGTACGTACCCTGTTTCCGTACCGGCTTCCCCGGGCGTAGGCTAGCTGGTATGTTAACAGCACGTGTTTTCTCAACTAAAACACAAGGATATCAGCACAGCGAAGGTAAACCAGTCTAACAATAATCTGTATAGTGATCTTTTATACTGATTGCCTTTGTCACGTCTTTCTATTTTCGTAGAAATAGCTGTAGAGATACAGTAAATGGAGCTTTTGAAGGCGCCATTATGACTACCATTCACCACCTCTTCCATAGTTCTTGTGTTCTGGTGCTGCAAGCAGACTACCAAGTTTTTATGTATAATACATTCATGACCTCTCAGACCTTACCTCTCAGTAAGTAAAAGGAGAGCAATATATTTTTGTGTAGTTCGAGTGCGTTACCATCGACTCCGTGGCGCAACGGTAGCGCGTCTGACTCCAGATCAGAAGGTTGCGTGTTCAAATCACGTCGGGGTCAATGGCATTATTCTTTTTGCAATAATATAAAAAAAACATCTTGAACGACAGAGAATTGACTAGGATTTTTTTTTGTTTTCTTTAAAGGTCTGAATTGGCAGAGACTTTCGGATAGAAAAATAATGATTGTTTTTTGTGGATTAACTTAGAAATATAAATGAACATAGGTGAATTTTTTCTTCTTTATATTCTTCTTCTTTTATACTATTATTACTTTCGGTTGGAAAAAAAATAGAATCTCCCTTCATCATACTTTTAAAAGGGTTGTGACGAAACACGTGCTTTCTGAACTAATGTACTAGGGTATCAAAAGTTACGCGATAAGCATATGTGTGCGAGTATGTGAAAGCTGAGCACACGTGCGACTTCCCTTTTAGGCTCCTCCCCCAATTGATCTTCTCCAGGGGGATCAGGGTGGGAGGAAACGGGAATTGAAAAAGTCACGTTTATCCAAAACATCGGTACTCGGACAACAGAAGGTGAAAAGAGATTAACGTAGTGGCACAAATAACAAACAAACAAACAAATCCTCTTTATTGAAGTTGTTGCTCCATTGGGGCAAACAGACACGTGTTTCAGTCGAGCAAATACCAGGGTATCAGAAATGTATACGATGCTTTGGGACAGTGAAGCCTTTGTTTGTGGTAGGGGAGATAATTCGATTATACCAGTCTAGGGATCAAAATAAAAATCACATTTTACATTTAAACATTTTGCAACTTAATTATGAATTACAACGTAGCTAACCAATTAAAGAAAGTTTAATTTAATTTAAGTAGGAGTTGTTCTTTAACTTACGTAACGTATATAACTGATTTATTTATCACTACAAAATGGCAAAAAGTAAAAAAAAAACTTTCATAGATATTTTTTTAAGTTTCATTGTTTGGTATCAATTTTGGAACCCTCTGTTTGCATATACACTATACTATAAAACTGTGGGGTAAACATTCGAGGGTGTAAAAATCGTACCGTCCCTTTCTTATCTATACATCACACTCGCACACAGTGCTAGACTACGACAGGGTCATAATCTCCTGGTACTTTTGATTCTCAAAACACGTGGCTTTTGAGCTTTAACTTCCGTGCTTGCAAAAATGTGCTTTTTTGATACAACCAAAATTGTTATTTTTTGTACATGTTTCCATTCTTCTCTTCAGTTTATTTCAGTTTTGACATAAAGTAATTTTTATAAAAGATTTTAATTACTAGTAGGAAAAAAACAATCAAATAGAAAAAAAATAGTGGAGAAGTTCCGTTATGGGCTTTGTCGCCTTTATGCATCCGGTCTTTCAGAGAATCGGCACAAAATATATTGAATGACCGTGAATGAAGTCAAAGACACAATAAACAATTTGAAATATTTTTAGACTTCTCTGATTTTTGTATTTATAAACTTTATACGACAAAAAAAGCATGCTATTTGCCTATCTGCCCACACCGTTATTTAACAATGGTCTCTAAACTATCTCCTAATGTCCGTGTTATCCTAATACTGCAGTTTTTTTTATTCCAAAAAATTATGCTGGTGAAAAAGTCAGTTAAAAAAGAGGGTGAGAATATTATTTGTCTCGTTCTATTGTCCAAAATGTACGTCATATTGTCACTTTTTAGTAAACATGAATCTATCGCTGATGAAGCTGTAC
>QDHC01006764.1:142650-154964 GCA_013186455.1 Papilio dardanus tibullus | reverse complement strand
CGCAGGCCCATGGACATCCTCACCAGCATCTACGCGCTGCTCTCCGGCGGGGTGAGACGCAACCCTCCACACCACCAAGATGTAACCACATGCCTGACTATGTAGATAGACTATGCCAGTGATCGTAGACAGCAAGAACTTCGACACATTCATGACCAGTTTATTATCTAATCTAGCGATTAACATGTCATAGAAACAACATTGTAGCTCATATCTCGTTGATCTGGGGGCTGCTCAAATACTTTTCGATTGGCGATATCGCTGATTGAATCGAAAAAAATGTATGAAAGTGACAATAACAATAACTCACGTGCATGTCACGTGTGAGATATCGAATGTCATCACTAGTTCCATAGATTTTTGACGTTCGCTATCGAATCGCTTTGTAGCGAATGTACTTTGGGTAAACCCCTTTGTCATTGTTTAAATATAGATACAAAGAGGTTGAACGAAATCATTCCTTTTTCAAACATCACAACGTTTGAAATGGTCATACCAAAATCAGGCACATCACACAATGATCATCAATTCTAGAGTTAGTACAATTAATTCTAGAATAGATAACACTAGTTATATATGTCTATGAAAATCAGAGTTAGTTATTTTTCATAAGGTTATTTAGTTCATAAGTAGCTTGGCTAATTAGCTATCGCCAGACTAGAAGACGAATAAAATTAATCAAATTAGTACAAGTAATTATTCAACAAAATAATTAAATTAGACATCACTGGCATCTATTTGTTTTTGCTTGAAGATCGGTAGTACTGGTAGTATTGACGAAATAAATTAATTAAAAATATGTAATTGATATACATGAATTTAATTCGATGGTACACGTCTTGATGTTGTGGTTTAACTAGTATTTTAAGTAATAAACTTAAGTTGTTTGGTGTAAATCTAAAAATCTATACTAATATTGTAAAGAATTATTTTTTGGATGTATTGAAATAACTCAAAAACTACTAGGCTGATTTAAAATGTTAACCATTAGAAAGCTGCGTTACTCCCGAGTTACATTTATACAGGCTATATTTTTTAATTCCAAGCAGACGAAGTCGCAAACAACAGCTAGTATAATATAAGAAAACTTTACTTTTTTCTACTTCTCTAGTTTAGTCTTTTACTAAATAAGTTATTTTGAAATATTGACTAAATTCACTTAATAGTTTTCCAATTATTTACTTTAATTATTTTCATAAAACACCCATTACTTGATTCGTTGTTTGACTATCGAATATTTTTATCAATCCCGACATGCAATACTTTTATGCAGATTGTTTTTTAATTTTGGCAAAATGTCAAAGCTTTTCAATTTTTTTTCCGAGTGCAGCTATTGCACCATTAAATAATTGATATACTGCTATCAATAAAAGTTCACATTTTAAATGTATTTTGATGAAAACACATTGATTTTTTGAGTTTTGACTCAAATTTCGAACAATACATTTACTCCAATAAAGTCTCCAAGTGCCTAATAATTCTAAAATAATATTCTACATTCATTGGACCTTAGCGGAATTATTTCCTCAGCTATAAATCGGGTCATTTTTCCCCATTCTACTTCCGCTGTTCGAAGTTATTTACGATCTTTATCTTTGAATGCGAGACGCATGTCCTCATTACCCTCCTATCCCCTATACTTCTACAATTTGCCTATTCACTTCTCTATTATGCGACCCTTGCAAGTTACAAGGAATCTGGCCAGTTTGCAAACCATTAACTTGAATTATTACTTAACTATTACTTATTTGTCTGTCTTAGAAATAAGTAATAATAGAGAGAGTCTATATTAAGTTAAGTAGGTGCTATGTCCCTATCTAACCCTTTTAAAGGCGCTATACTAGCCTGTCCTAAATTTCCATGCCCTACATTCCAAGCAAACTTAGTAAATTAAATTAAAAAAGTGAATTAATGAGTTTATTGACCCGATCCATTATGATGTCAATAGCTAGTAATATTAAACATAGTTATAATATGATAGTTTACAAGTTCAATGCTCAAACTAGCTTCGTTTTAAATGGTTGATATTAACGCCATCTTTATTCTGTCTATGTCAACTACATTAAAAGTATTGTGAAAGCGTCATCTGAAAATTTTAATATAAAACTTATTTAAAGCCCTATTGATAAAACTAAGAAATAAATGTACATTCGTTTTGCAGCAAGGAGTCAACCCTAAAATTGACTCGGTGGCATTCCGTCTACATTGCGGAGCGACCACGGCAGCGTTGCTTGCCGCGAGCGCTGCGCTCACCACGCGCCATCTCGTGGGCAACCCTATAGACTGCATACACACTAGGTTTGTATCAACGCGGGTCACTTCTTGTCGTATTTTTTTAGATGCATCATAGATGGCGCGGTTTTTTATTTCGTTATTATACGGCTCACGAACATTTTACATAGAGCCTCTATTATTTTAATATGATTGTTATGAAGCAATTATTATTTAAATCTGTAAAGATTTTGCCTAAAAAGGCCATGCGATAGACGCCACATTGTGGCTAATAGTGACTAATCGCAGATGCCTCATCGAGGCACTCAATGACAACTTCCGAGGCCGAACGATACCAGTGGCACAAACGATTCAACTTGTGTTCTAACAGAGATATTCCGGAGGACGTGCTGAACACGTACTGCTGGATCCACTCAACGTTCACGGTGGCGGGCGAGGCGGCAGGCGGGGCGTACCCGGGCGTGCGGAGCGCGGGGGCGGCGCCGCGCCGCTACGGCAAGTACTACCAGTGGGTCGCCTTCACGCTGTTTTTTCAAGTAAGTTACCCTTTAGATGTTTACTTTATATCAACCTAAGTAATGTTATAATAGATAATTAAACGTAAGATGGTAAAAAAAGCTGTTGTACAAGACGACACAACAATTGACGCAAAAGTCGTACCGCTACGAGCTACGACGTAGCAGTGTCAGACATCTTAAATGATCACCAATATAAAAATCGAGTCTCAAAGTTTTTTTGAGAATATAAAACATAGATAAAGTAAAAAGACATTCCTGCATATAAATAATAATATAGAAAGATTACAGTTGAAAACTGTACTATAAAAGTTTTTGCTAAAAGGAAAAGATCGTTTAATTTCACTTATGTACGTTTTTCTGTGACTTTGTGTTACAACTCTTGGATCAAGAGTGTGTAAAGAATGATGGCAGAGATTATGTCTGATAATCCGTAGTATTTTGTCACTACAAGTTAAGGAGTTACTAAAATAAGTGAAATAAACGCACACTACATTTGAAAGGCTTTTGTCGATACGTTTTGGTGAGATTAGGATTATCACGGAGGGATTTTGTTTTGTAGAACGATAAAGTGGTGAGTTCAAACCTGAATATTATACAAATTTTAAAATTATGTTTTTATTAGATTAAAATATATTTTGTAAATTATCGTTCTTTATATACTAAGTAATTGAAATGTAATATAAATAATTTGAGCGTCGATGGCTCAGGGGTTTAGCTCTTGACTTGTAAACTGCAGATCCCGAGTTCGAATCCCGCCATGTACCAATGTGTTTTTCGATTTTCGATTTTCATATGTACATATTTTCCGACGCTCTTAGGTGAAGGAAATTACCGTGATGCAACCTGCACATATCGGCGAAGAAATTCAAAGATATATGTATTCATGCAAAATACGCGCTAGTCGTGGAGTTGCGGAAAATGGAGCCCATCATGGATCGAAACCTTTAACCTATAATATAATAATTTTATTTAAAACTAAAAGATCAAACTTTTTGTAAGTATTCAATTACCGTTTATCGTATTTGTTTCCGGAACTAGTTTTATTCTTAAGTTTGTATTAAGTTCCGAACTGGAGTTAAGTGAACTTTTCACTTACAAACTGCGCTTTAACTTACTGCAAATACAAATTCTTTTAAAATTTACTTTCTAGATTACAATTTTAGGTACAATGTGTATGGACTACGACGTTTTACGCAAAGCGATCGAAGTGTGGCTATAAAAGCGGCTACAGACGCTCTTTTTTAACTGCACAGTTTTAACTGTAAGGTTCAACTGCGCAGTTAAAACTGACGTGTGTGGTTAAAACAGAGAAATGTATAGTTCGACTATGCAGTTCAAATTGACGTGTACGGCAGTTTAAACTGAACAATTAAAAAAACTAACGTCTATAGCAGACTTAAGTTCCAAGATTTTTTTTATATTAATATCCAACATTATACTATCATTATAGGAATTTTAATGTGACATTAAACGTACATTACAAAAAGTTCGAAACTCAAACTCGATATTTAAACTATGCAAGTTCCCTTGACCACTCGTCCGTCGGGGTTACTAAATACTTGGTGTAAAAACAGATGTAACATTACTCCGTCCGATATAACTCGTTGTATTCATGACTAACAAATTCAAATGTAAATGCACTTCAAGAAATACGCATCATTCCCCTCTTTTTAACACACACGCTACATAAAATGAATTATTTCACCAGATTTTCTCAATAATTCATTCATCATTTTAAGTATTTAGCAAATGTACATTTCAAATGATTTATACTATTTCCGGTAAGAAATGTTTAGTGGAAATAATATTGAGGAACAAATCGTTCGAAGATTGCAAGGGGCTTACCCAAACTATCTTACGATTGGCGATATGTATGAAACTGACAAGGACATTCGTAAAATCATGTGCTTGTCACGTGTGAGATATCGAACGTCATTGTAAGTCACATTTTTGATGTTCACTATCGAATGGCTTTGTAACGCATGTACTTTGGGGTAGCCAATTGTTCATATATAGATGGTTAGTTTAGTCATAATATTTATTTTAATAACTTCATTGTACATTAAATAATAGGATCTAGTAAATATAAACCTTATGGAGGTATTTGCTATGTTACTGATTATCTATAATAATACTTTGTCTTCCTTCTGTTAATACCAAGAACTACATTTTTTAAGTTCACATAACAAAATTAAAAAATCAATTAAAAAACAGTTAATACGATATTACAATGGTGCTATATTTATTTTGTTTTTTTATTCGCAATAGTAGCAACATTCACCTCCATTCACGTATTCAGGAGTCACCTTCGAGCGCTTGTTATCGCTGCTTACCCCACTCGCCCACTCCGCAGGCGCGGCGCAGGCACGTAGCCTGACGTCGGCACATTGCATGCCACTCGATGCCACAGTTTTGTAGTTTCATGCCCCTCAATTAACAATACAATAACCTTTTTATTATGTTCAATTTATTCTACGAGGTTATACCCCTAAATGGCTATCTATATTATGAAAAATTAAAGAGTTACTATGTCTCTACTGCTCTTTAAGCAACCCCAACGGCCGAAGAGCGTCGGTGGCTCACGGGTTTAGCTCTCGACTTCTAATCTGTCCCTAGTTCGAATCTCGCCATGTAACAATGTGTTTTTCGATTTTCATCATATGTACATATTTACCCGACGCTCTTACGGTGAAGAAAAACATCATGATGCAACCTGCACATATCAAAGAAATTCAAACATATTGTGAAGTCGACCAACTCACACCGGGCCAGCGTGGTTGACTATGGCCTAGTTACTCCTTAAGGTAGGCTCCGCGCTTTTCGGTGGGGATTAGCTGGTGATGATGATACTCAAATATTTAAGAGCGTCTTACATGTTAAGTCTACACATAAACTTACTACGGCAATCTTTTAAACCAAATGTTCACATTACTATTAGTTTTTTTATAGGTTCGCTGTACGTATTTTACTGTTGTATAATAAATATTCTTTCCAAAGAAATAAAAATAAAATCACTTTCATCAGGCATTTAAAGGTTAACCGACGCTATTTTAGTGGGGTTTGAATATTAGGCCGTAAGGGACACTTATTGACCATTAAACAACTCTGTGATTTGCTGTGTTTATAAAGTTATAAGATATCTATTTATTTTTGCACACTAAAGATAATGTTTTGCTAATTCGTATATAAAAAAGATAAAGTGGCATGAGTTCGAGGTAATCACTTAACGTCTCTGATCGCTGCTAATGTGTGTCATGTACTTCATTGACCTCTCATATAACACGCTATGTAGTACGTCTCTCCATAATTGGCCAGTGAAGCTTTCAATTTTAAAGTAAAAAGGACGTAAACTGTTGTTTTCCTCAGAACATTTGAATGTTATAGTAAAGAACGAAAAAAAATCACATCTTTTATAAACGCATCATTTTCGTTTTTTTTGTAAAATATGTATAAAGTATTGATTAAGTATTTTTATCATTTAATAATACATTAAAACTGTTTCTAGAACCATTAACGCAATGAAGTTATGTACGGACCTCTAGGTTCGTAGTGCTGCTACGCCGTAGCGCGTAGACGATGAAACTTGATTTTTAATAATGGTATTATATTTTTCCACTATAAAACAGATTCGCGAAAGGCTATAATTTAACTATCTCACACTTTTAAGGTATGAGATAAATAAAATATCAATATACTAAGTAAAATGTTCACCGTTTTTATTTATACTTTAACGGACGTAACATCACTTAAAAAACTATAAAATTGCCTTAAACGATATGGTTTTATTGCATTATAACACACATTTTGGTTCGATGATAAAGTTTAATGGATCTAAGAAATATACTTCTAAGAAGAAAAAAATAAGTTGGCCTATTCGAAGAAAAAAAATCGAAAATTTCACTGACCAATTATCACCGGCCGCACTATACCAATCCCAGTAAAAGTAATAAAGGGTTAAACAATTGCCAAGTCATTGGTTCCCTCTCAATTATCATTCAATAATCCTTTCACCTTCCACTTCCACTTATTGTAAACTAGCTGTTGACCGCGACTACGTCCGCGTGGAATTAAAAAATATAGCCTATGTTATTCGGGGTTTATGTAGCTTTGTAGCAGTGAAAGAATTATCAAAATCGGTACAGTAGTTTTTGAGTTATTTCAATATTTACAAAAATACAAACCTATCCTCTTTATTATTTCAGTATAGATAATGTATTATTCAAATACGTCAGTGAAATTGCACACAAATCGTACCAAATATTAGATATTACTCGTTAATGGGTGAGCGCGGCCGCAACACAGAGCCGGTAATTAATTGAAATCTGCAATACTGGTGCAGTTATTAACAGCTTTTTGTATTAAAAAATACATATTATATTTATATATGAAGAAGTCGGTTAAAAAAGGTAGAGGTAGGCATTTTTTAATACCGCGCAGAAGACGCGAGCAACAACTAGTTTATTGTATGCTTTACTTGACTGCTCGTTAGGACGTTTTAATAGACAGATAATCTTCGGTACTCTAGTCATATATTTGAATTGATAAATATTTCGACTGGACTTAATTTGGACTTATTAGACTTATTGCACGACTAGGAGGGTCATGACATTCTTGGATATCTCCGTTCTTTTGTGATCCAAGAGTAAACTGCTTCTGTGGTTTGTACTTGCAAGGACAAGTAGATTCGTGCCATCCTGTTGTGTTCTCAAGCTGGATTATTGATTTTTTAACTACATATTTTAATATGTTGTTCTATGACTTAGAGGGTGTTTGAAATTGTATTATTAAAAAATAATTCTAATATGATAATATTGTAGTTTTTAGTAATTTCTATGTAGTGTTGCGGCGTTTGGCGCCAAATCCTAAATCGTGGTTTATTACCCGGCCGGCAGGCGGGCAGCGGGCGCGGCCGCGGCTGCTGCCCGGCTGCATTAAATTACACCTTTTTACTATATTCTATATCACAATTTGTGGTTTATATATATTTATTGATAAAAATATATATGTTGCATTAATAACGCAGAAATCATTATACTAGTCAAATATGCGGATAAGTTTTGAAAGCAATTTAAGTGTGATTAACCATGCCTGAATCACCTGAAAAAACATATCTTATCTCAGTTTTGGTTGAGAAGTAATAAAAAAGAAAAAAGTGAAATGTGTTGTTCATAAAAAAAATGTCAACTGTCTAGTTTGGTTATGAAATAATGCTTTACATTTTTGACGGTTCTCAACCATTCGGTTCGGGGTTCGAACCCTACTTCGTTATTTGCTTCGTTAGACCGATGTCACGCAAAAAACGGCCTTATGCCGAAGCAAAATCTCCGTTTTTATCGCGAACACGGTCTTTGAAGCCCGAGGGTTATAGTTTCATTATTACAACTTCATTATTTTCAGCTGGTTTATTTCAGTGTGCGGTGGCATGCCAGCAAGATGTGTCATACCGGATACTTGTGAATCTTTACTATGTTAATATTTGCGTTTGCGCTGACGTTTGTTTTTAATTTATTGTCACAGCGCACGTGGTGGCAAGGTTTCTGGATGTGTCAAGGTACGGGGTTCGAGCGAGATGTAAAATAGTTTAGGTATGACTAAACCGTTTAAATAGCCCAGGACAGAGCGGTCTGGCGGCGCACTGTGGACGCCCTCTGACCCAATTCGGGCATATAAGACATTAAATAGTTAGTAGTAAACCATTTAAATCGAATAAGACATTTCCAGCGAACCTAAATCAATGTATTTTTAATTATTATCTCCCCGTCCCAATCCAACTGCCGTAGGATCGGTGCGCCAGATTTTTGTCGTCCATGTTAATCTATTTTCTTATTATCCTGTTATATCTATACTATTATTATAAAGAGAGAAACTTTGTAATTTTGTATGTTTATATGTATTGAAATAACTCATGAACTACTCGGCTGATTTCAAAAATTCTTTCACCATTAGAAAGCTACAGTATCCCCGAGTAACATAGGCTATATTATTTAATTGCTCGCGGACGAAGCAACACAACAGCTAGTTTATTATATATAGAGTTTTAGTATGACTTTTTCGGGGCATAAAGTATAAATACTTATTATTGTATTGTATATTTTTCTTGGATTATGCCCAAATCCGCATCAGGTTATGACTTGTGCCATATCAAGAAAAGTAGTTATAACACTAAATAGTCTTTACTGCACGCACCTGGACAAATGGTTCGACAGACTATAGTTCACAGATTTCTGAACTTATTTATAAGTTTCTTCAAACCCCCTGGTGTTACATTTATTATTATTTATTCTTAACACTGTTTAAACTGATCGACAGACTTAAAGGTTCCATCCAAACCACCTAGAGGGCTGGCAATCCTCAACCGTGCGGTTTTCGCGGAACTTTCTGCCCCGCACAGCCGAGTTGTGGAATGGTCTGTCCTCGGCGGTTTTTCCAAACCGCTACGACTTTGGGCCCTTCACGAAGCGAGCCTATGTATTTCTTAAAGGGTTCCTCGAGCTTTGCAAATGCCCATGAATGTTGAAGACCTTGGTGATCCAGCCGTTCGTTTGCTCCCTTTTCTTATAAAAAACCTTTCTTCATGGCTTCGTCTTCCTTTTGGATTCACTGCTATAGTTTAACAAGAGAATTATGCTCGGGTATTCTCGTATCACATAAATGGCCGCCAGTTGGTTGTGTTTAACCGCACTATAAGATTTGAACAAGTTTTCTTGATACTGCTTTATTTTCGCACTAAAAGTGTACTTAAAACAATAACAATTACTCATATAATGAAACCTCGTTCCCGATTCATGAAGACGGAAAAAATATGCATTTCAGGAAAGAGTTTGTTGCAGGAGTTTATAAATATTCCTACCTATCAGATGACATATTTATGTTAACTAGAAAGTTAAATACAACTGAAATATGAAGATTATTATTAATATTCTCAGTTAACATTTATCATTCTAAGAAAAATTAAAAAAGAGATCAAAACTATAAAACATTGTAGCAATAAATCCCTTATGACATCGTGAGGGCTAGGCGCACGCCGCGCGTCGCTGTTGATACACAATGCGATGTTTTGACAGCGCCATGACGGTGATTTAAATCAGCGCTTATGAGCTTTTAGTTATAATAAACAAAGTCTAAAAACCATCAAATTTTATTAGCCGTACATCATTGAACAACATAAATATGTCAAAATCGACATTTATCGTCCCAATTCACGATTATGATATCGCGGAATGTGTTGTTTCAATAAATAAAATCGATATTCCGCTCGAATATCAAAGTCGATTCATTAGATAATCGTAACGGCCAGCTTGTGTATTGTTGTTGGAGGGGCTCCCGCGTAAGTTACGACCGCCCGCGCCGCAGCCGACCTCCTTACACAACTTACGCCGGTGTACGCGGCAGCCTCACCGGCCCACGTAACCGACAACAGATTTAAATCGATTTTAATTATCTATATTGTAGGGCATAAACACAGGAACGCGTTTCATCAGCCGCGCCTCGCCTCGGCCGGCAGCTTCACATGTTGTGCTGTTAGTGTAGGTAGGACGCGTGGACGCGTGCCGCGAACCAACTTAACTTTATAAATAGAATGCACATCGCTTCTGTGTTTAACGCAAGAAGCTTTGGGAGCGGGGCCGGCGGCGGCCAGTCGACGCGATCGCTCCCGCGCGCCGCTCGCGCTCTCGCGCCAACTCGCGCGACTCCCGCCCAAACTGACAACTACTTAAAAATCGAACGCGATCTATCTTTTTAGTTCTTTTTTCGAATTTGAAAGTTTTTAAATTAATCGTTAGCAGTGGCGTCGCGGAGGACTTGCGTATTCGACGAGAAATATTTTGAAAACGAATCGTGTTCATTTGCATTTTTGCAAAAAAATATTTTAATAAGTATAAAAATTTCTTCTAAATAATGTGAATAGATTTCGACGACACGTCAACCCGGATCGTCGTTCAACATCAGGTGGGATTAAATAGAAACGGTGAACTAATTACAGCAGAGAGCGGTTATGACTCGTCCCGCCAAAATTGACGAGTCAAAATGTCTCGATTTTCTGTGAACAAATCATTTAGGCAAAGGAATCGTGTATAATTCGGCCACGTGAGAAGTCGGCGCGCTTGACAAATAACTGGTGAATTTAAACAAAAGGCGATTGGGGAACGTGTTAAACGTTTCTGCCACTAATCACGGCGCGTAACCGTGTTTCAAAAATAAAACGCCGCCGATTCGAAACCGGAGCATCTCGAAGGTTAATGAGAAAATAAAAAAAACATGCATTAAATTAGTGTCGGAGCGGTCACAGGCGAACGTTGGTACGTCGGAGCCTGGACAAACAATGTAACAAGTTTTATATATCCTGGAACTTGATTGAATTTAGCACAGTTTTATATATAGGCCGGATATTGTAGTTTGTAACGTGTTTGTGTTCATTAGAGGCACACAATTACAAGCAGCGGCCCGGACACAATTACCACACCGCCGCGGCCGCGCGCTTTGCTAAAGTAATTAATAAGAATATATGTACTCTTGTAGCGTTTATTCTAAGGTAAGCAGAGAACTTTTTAAATTCATTACATTTTAGAAAAGAACACGGAACACATAAAAAGATTACTTTGTCAATATTTATTTAGATAAAAGACAAAAGTGCATCAACACTTGCTCTAAAGTCCGTCACGAATTGAGCTTTCTATCAATCTATTTTTTTCTGTTCTCTTACTTATTTTTACTCTATAAACTTTATCTACAAACTTTTTCTGATATATGTTAAGTTAACGTTTAGAAGTAATGCGCTGGAATACTAAAGTCATAAAAAATAAACTTTGAATTAGTTTTAGGTTACATTTTCAGAACCTCAGTACATCCTAAGAATTTCACCAATAATCAATATAATTAATAAGAATCTTTACTAGAATTTGACCAAAATCTACGGTCTAGTGGTCTATACATTTTTTTTATTAATTATGTATAGTTCGATTTATCTACAATGTATGAGTGAGAGGGCAGCACAGGCAGACACAGACACAGACACAGGCACAGGCACAGGCCGACGGCGTTTGGACAGTGTTGACCCACATCCGAACGCCTCGCCGCTCACGATGTAACGTGAACACAAACAAAAATCTTTTCACCTATGTAATAATTCAATTTGTAAAGATTACCTTAAACAAGTAATTTTTTGATTGCGGTGGGTTTTCACTGCCTAAAAAAAAATTCTTCAAAAATTAAGCCAAACATCATTTCATTGGTCACAAAATATTTAAAACCAACGTGAATCTATGACATAGAAAAAAATATATGTATTTTAGTGTCAGTTGTACACAGGGTGATTATCCAAAGTATCTTTCGATTGGCGATATCGCTGATGGAATCGACAAAATGTTACTGATAATGATTTTCGATATCGAACGTCATTGGGGGCTTTCCCACATGCGCTACAATGCGATTCCATAGCGAACATAAAACATGTATGGAACTGACAATGAAGTTCGATATACGTGACAAACACATGACTTATCGAATGTCGTTGTCATTTCCATATATTTTTGTCGATCCCATCAGTGATATTGCACATCGAGA
>QDHC01006764.1:131671-142012 GCA_013186455.1 Papilio dardanus tibullus | reverse complement strand
GAATTTCGATATCGATTCATTGGGGGTTTACCCAAAGTACATTTCTACAAAGCGATTCCATAACGGACAGGAAAAATGTATGAAACCGACAATGACGTTCGATATCTCATACGTGACAAGCACATGACTTCTCGAATCTCGTTGTCATTTCCATATATTTTTGTCGATTCCATCAGCGATATCGCCAATCGAAAAATCCTTTGGGCAACCCCTCAGGTCAGGTAAATTGTCAGTCTATAGTAGAAAGTAAAGAATTGCACCAAAAGTAATTATAGATATTGAAAAAGATATTACAGTTAGATAGAATGTCATCATCATCATCATCATCACCAGCTCCACTATTTGTCCCCACAGAGAGGCGCCGACCCTACCCATTTAGTGGTGACTAGGCCATAGTCAACCCAGTGCGGGTTGGTCGACTTCAGACGTATCTTTGAATTTCTTCACCGATGTGTGCAGGCATCACGATGTTTTCCATCACCGTAAGAGCGTCGCGGGCTTCGAACTAGGGACCTGCAGATTACAAATCAAGAGCTAAGCCCCTGAGCCACCGACGCTCATAGAATATCAATTTATCAAATTGATTAAACAAAATAACATGTTTAGAAATCAAATAAGATATAAAGCTATAAAATGTTTAATAATATTTCTGAACACCCTTTGATGTGCGTTTTGTAAGATAAAACATAATTATTTAGAGCATATAATAAAACGTTGCTGAGTTATGAAAAAAACTAGACACGGACTCGTTTTTATTATCTTAACACTCGTCGAAATAATGTTTATAACTCTATCCGCAATTTATATCCACAATATTTGAATGTTCACTATAAACTGCCTCTGCCGTGTCTGTTTCTTTGTAACGTTATAATTTTTTTGTAATGAAAACATTAGATTTTTACTTTCGTCTTTATTATTGTGTTTGATGGATGTACGGCATTTTTTTACTAATGATTAACTATTGTTTGAAAGCTTTAGAAGATAATTAAAAACTTTCTAATATTGTATATTCCTTAGTTAACAATATAACTAGTAGCCTAGAAATATAATCTTGTGCATTAATCAATTTTCGGACGAAGCTGAAGCCACAAAATGGCTGCCATCTGCTTTTCGCGCGCTTTTCTACGTCACTTGGTAATAATGGCGGATCGACTTCGTTGATCATTCCGGTCGAATTTGTTCATGCTCGTTTTGACAGATAGATATGAGAAAAGTAAACCCAAGCTAAATTCAAGAAACTATTATTTTGCGATAATGAGTATGTATTCTTTTAAATGCTGGCTTCCTGCAGCTTTATCGTTTTGCCCGCCATTTCCTCAAAGATGAACGCACGAAGATAGAATCAATCGAGTAATAACTACAGATTTAAGAAAAAAATATGTGTCTATCACATGTTATCATTAAAGTCACCAAACATCGAATGAACAGGGGACCTACCCAAAGTACTTTTCGATTGGCGATATCACCTATAGAATCGACAAGAATGTATGAAACTGAAAATTACATTCGATAACTCACGTGATTGTCGCGTGTGAAATATCGAACGTCATCGTCACTTTTGACGTTCGCTATAGAATCGCTTCGTAGCGTTCTGTAATTAGTCGGTGCCCACACCGAAATACACGTGAGTTAAGCTCTGTTTTAATTAATGTACATCGAATGAACTTGAGTTATAATTGTTTCCTAACCGTGACATTTGCTAGATCACCAGGGTTACAGAATTACGACTAGAACAGAGAAAAGTACTAAGATTAAGGAAGGAAACTCGCAGTTATCTTGTGCGACGGCCGAACCGGCGCGACCTTGCACAACTCAAAATAAAACTTACTTTTTTATATTCGCTACTACATTCTCTTACGATCTCACAATGATGCAACAAAGAGTTTGCATACCTCCATTCATGTTCACGGAGGTTATACGGTAGACGACGATTCCCTATTGTCAGAATGCACTTTGACCTTCCCTAACACATTCAATCTTTTACCCGAATTTATTTCTTTACAACTTATAACATAACTACGGTACGGTTCCGTCAGAAATTGAAATGTCCAACCAAAAATAACCTATAATTCACGCTAATAATACCCGAATTGATTATCGATGGCCAAGCTACAGTCATAATATTTTGGAAAGTCATTAAAGTTGAAACAGCTGTGAAAATTTTAATTGAAACACATCATTCAATTGAATTATTATTCTTTTTAATATAATAACTAACTATTTACAGACTGACAGAGAAATTTCTAGTTAGTAAGTTAGTTAGTTAGATCAATATTAAACTCAAATTTTTACACCAGTTCTTTGAAATATCCTACCGGTGGCCATTTTTGGTTTAAAGAAATCAAAACACTGAACGTCGTGATTGACATATCTACAAAAATGTTAACGCCATCTATTATCTAAAAAATTCAACTGCCCTCGATATTTAGTGAACTCTTCTTTTTCAAGTCAATTAATCGAAAGACGGCTTTGTTTTTGTCAAAATAAAGCAATTCCAGGGGGCTATCCAAAGTACATTCGCTACGAAGCAATTCTATAGCGAACGTCAAAAATATATAAAACTGACAACGACATTTGATATTGACACGTGACAAGCACATGACTTATCGAATGTCAATTTCAGTTTCATCCAATTTCGTCGATTCCATCAGCGATATCGCCAATCGATAAGTACATTGGGTAGCGTCCCAGGTGGTTATTTTATGCAGTTATTTTGTTATTACAGAATATATGGCACGTAGCCATTGTGATTTTCCACGTCAATAAATAAAAGCACATCGTAATCGGATTAGAACAAACTGAACTGATGCAATTTGCTATCCAATACCTATTATAATATTGTTATGTCCGCATTTTGTTTCTTTTTTTATTTTATAAAGTGGCAAACGAGCAAGCGGCCAGCTTGATTCGCTGAAATAGCGAAGCGACCGCTGCCCATAGACATCTGCAATTGCAGATACGTTTTTTCTTAGACTATTAATATATGTTTTCTCTGTCTACGCGTTTTTTAACCGATTTCCAACAGAAGGTTATCAATTCAATGAGTTTTTTTATCTATGTACAAGAATTACGCAGCGTGTTCTGATCCGATTTACGCGATTCTTTATTTGTTTGATTAAAAATAGCTGCCATTTGGTCCCGTTTAAATATAGAAAAAAAACTATAAAGTAGCTTTTTAGTTATTTGTAATAAATATGAAAAAAATAGGACTTTTTTGTTTCTCGGCTTATTTAATACAAATGTTTTAATGTTTTATTTTAAAATGTCTATTTTAATAATATTTAGCAATTCTTTTTTATTTTTAATTCATTGAATTTTTCTTAATATATTTGTTGCAATTACAATTTCGACAATTCAAGTTTTTTTTACAAACAATACTCGTAAGTTGTAAATAATAGTCGTATGCGTTAATTTTACATTTTTTGTTGTAAAATAGTGCATCGCCCTAAAAGCGGACCGGATATGGATAAAATATTATGACAATTCATTGTGACATCCGGCGTTACGACTTTTTCATTGTTCGGAAACGAATTTTGAATTCCGATTCCGCCGATAATTCATTAATAACGATTTAAAAAAATCTCTTTACAATTTTATTTTATTAAAGTTTTATTTTAAACTGTAACATAGAACTTTTTAATTTCAATTAGTGTTAAGGGCTACCAAAGTACATGTGTACATTCATCATTGTCAGTTTCATACATTTCTGTCGATTCCATCAGCCATATCACCAATCGGAAGATACTTTCGTAACGCCCCAGTCCGTTTTTCGTTATAGTTTGAAAAAATAAATAAAGGTTTTCTTTACTTTGACGTAAAGTATTGAAATGAAACCATAATACAATAACGACTAGAACCGGATCAAAGAATAAGGTGTGTTTCGTTCAAAAAACATTAAAAAAACGTAAGAACTATTTTCCTTGCATCTTCAGACGGTATACAAGTACCGTACATTTACGTGTTGTAGGGTACATCGTTTGATTTACGTGTTTTCAATCGCATCACAAACGGCAGTCGCGCGCCTATTTTTATAGCGCGCACCGACTCCATCGACTGACTTATTCCTGGCTAGAACTAGGGTTGCCACTTTTAGTTAACGTAACTAGATAGATTTGAACACTGCGACGATATAAAAAACATTGTCAAAAGAAAGTCTCTACTTTTATAAAGATTTCAGAACATTTTTCTCGTAGACTTTTTAATAAAATTACTAGAGTCTGTAAGCCCAAAGACCGTACCGAAATTAACTCTAAATCCTTAGTAGACGAAGTAAAAAGTGATTTGTCATAACCCAGAATGATTATAAAGACATCGATGTCAAACTCTAGCAAATGCACCGTATAACCCGAAAATCGTTGGAAATCGTAGAGATGGCAACCCTGACTTACCCGACTTGATACGAAACATGTGGTAAAATCAATTACCAATCTATAAAAGGATCTTGATTTCCACTTTTGTTGACTGACGAAGCTTTCATTTAAATTTCTCATCCTGGGGTTACCAAAAATTCAAGCGCTACAAAGCTACTGTATAGCGAATATCAAAAAATTATAGAAACTGACAACGACGTTCTTTATCTCACACGTGACAAGGACATAACTTTTTGAATGACATCGTCAGTTTCATACATATTTGTCAATTCCGTCAGCGTTATCGACAATCGAAAGATACTCTGGGTAGCCCCCTGCATAAATATCATCCTTCGTATATGAAGCTAAGAGTACCTGCCATTCTAGTCTCTACGTTTTACACGATATATATGTCGGCGACGCGTATCTTTGTACAAATGCCTATGAGAAAATTGCGAAAGCTCCTTGGAAAATAAAGTCACAGATTTGCGTATCGTTAAGAACCAAGAGGTTATAGATTTTCCTGTCTTCTTGCCATAATTTAGAGGTATCACTTAAAATATTCTTACAGGATTTACTGTGACATTACAAAACAATGTTGTCTCAGTATTTTTCAAATAGAATAAAAGGGCTGGCGATATATTTCCGTATTAGTATTTTGACAGTGGGAATTCACGTTTACATTATAAACGCATGTTCGTACTGATTTCTAATAGAACTCTATTTTTTTCGACTATTTAATTACAGAAAATGATTCTAAATTCGAACCCAGACCATCACTAAGTTTGCTATTACCATACTAGATATTAACCTCCAAAGATGACCGTAAAAATCTAACGTATTTCGAGCATAAAATCTTCAGATGCACTAAGTAATTATTGGTCAGTGAATTCCTAGTGATACCAAGTTACAAACCGTTACTTTTAAGTACGATATATGTAAGCGGAAACCATTTTTTTCAGTCTATTTCACGAGGTGGTTATAAAAATACGTTTTGGATACCAACAAATTTTATCAGTATTAAAATATAAAATAATATAAAAATTAAATACATTCTCTATATGAATATTTTTTTAATAAACTAACGAACCGCCCCGGGTTCGCACGGGTGCAATGTTGATACTTAAACTACAAAAATGCGGAAAAAATTTAATTATTTACATCACTTTAGACATCTAAATAATAACAATATTTCTCCACTATTTAATGGATGTTATTATACATTTAAACCTTCCTCTTCCATCACTCTATCAATTAAAAAAACTGCATCAAAATCCGTTGCGTAGTTTTAAAGATTTTAGCATACATAGATATAGGGTCAGAGAAAGCGACTTTGTTTTATACTATGTAGTGATTTTCTAAATTTAGTTAAATATATTTAATAGTCTGTGCTTTACGTATGGAGAAATGCAAGGCTTTCAATTCTATTTGAGACGTAGAATCAATTTTGTTAAAGCCTTAGCCTATCTCAAGCTACGTTTGTTCTCAAACTTTTCTAATTTTATATTGAATCCGAGCATTTCTATATTTGTTCCAACACTAAAAATATTTTAAGTGAGATATATAGTTATATTTTTAAAGTGGTTTGTAATCTAATTTGAATTAGGAATTTTTATTTTGTTTCACTGATATTTCTTTGTTTTCGATAATAATTAAATCGTGTCCCAGTGGGCTTACTGAAAGTATTATATAATACATTCGTTATGAAGCAAAAATGCATTGAACTGACAATGACGTTCGATATCTCACACGTTATATGCACAGGGCTTATCGAATGTCAATGTCAGTTTCATATATTGTCGATTCAATCTTTGATATCGCCAATCGAAATGTTCTTTGGATAGCACTGTTGCTACGTTAGATTCAAGAAAAATGTAAAAAAAAGATATTTTATGAAATCAAAAATAACATCAACAGTTTGTAATATCATAAATAAAAAACAAACATAAAAATATTTTGATAATAGTGTGATAAAGTATATCCAATCTTTTTACGAGTTTTTTTATGTGTCTTCTGTTTTAAAATAATACACGTGAATAACAAACTTGAACTTTTAACAATTAATTATTTATTCTCTTAAATGTCACCTTAAAATCGTATCACAATTTTATCGCGGGAAAAAGTAACATGTATGAAGTTAGAGAAATAAATTCAGCGGGCTTACCCAACAGGATTTTCGATCGGCGATGTCGCTGATGGAATCGACAAAAATGTATGAAACTGACATTGACATTCGATAAAATCATGTGATTGTCACGTGTGAGTCAATGTCAGTTTCATACAAATTTGTCGATTCCATCAGTGAAATCGCCGATCGAAAAGCATGTTGGGTAAGCTCACAGTTCACCAGTGGTTAGCTTGGTATGGTCATGTTACTGGTATATGAGCAACATATAAATAAAAAAAGTAATGAAATTGAATATGGACGGATACAAAGATAGAGGAAGGCCAAAGAAAGTATGGATTGTGTGAAAGATATGCTGAAAAAAGGGGGTAAAATCAGAAATGACGGCTGATAGAGAAGTATGGAGGAGTAGTATATACTGAGCTGACCCGTAGGTACAAGAGCATGGTAATGGTGATGAGTGGAGGTCTTCAAGCTGACAATAATGATGACAAAGAATTTGATAATCTTTATCACAATAAAAGCCCTTGACATGACCTCTATTTAGCATAGAGAGCGGTCTAACGTCGAACAGAGATTATGAGATTAAGAATAGTTCTCATAGTCTATTAATAAAAGCGACTTCGCCAGCTGCGTGGGTTACAACGAAGTTTTAAATCCGCTGTCCATTGTATGCACCTTGTTTATGTTCAGACTTGGAGCGTATTAACGCGGCCGTGTACGTCGAAATAACGCTTAAACATTTCCTAACACATAATAACAACTATTTATTGTTAATCTTATATTATCCAATAATATTAACAGTGGTAGAGCCCGCTTTAACATCTTCGCACGAATTGTCCGGCTCGCCCGGTGAAATAAGACCACACAGAAGACAGGCGTGAAATGGAAGCAATTCCGTGTTTTGTCTTCCTATCCTTTTCTCGGAAGGAAATGATGGGAAGGCGAAGTGGATTTGACGGGTAAAGTGACGTATAGGAAGAGGAATTATACTCTTGCAGTGTGTCTCCTTCCCCTATTTTAAGGGTAGGCAATGCATCTGAAATTGCAGATGTCTATGGGTAGCATTCGCTGCGATATTTCAGCGAATCAAGGTGGCTGGTTGCTCCTTTGCCACCTTATAATATAAATAAAAATCAAGCTTGCAATTCTTCTAAATTGATTTTTTTTTATATGATGAAGTAGCAAACGAGCAAGCGGCCACCTGAATTCGCTGAAATAGCGAAGCGACCGTCATATGCAATTCCAGATGCGTTGCCCACCCCTAACCTGTGCGTAATCTACGGAGGAGGAGACGCACAGAAAAAGGACAATACCTCTTTCTGCGCGTCCCCTCCCCCGCCAAATCCACTTCCCCTTCGCATCATTTCCTTATAAGAAATGGATAGGAAGGAAAAGTGAACCAAAACTCGGCCTCCGGCACCACACTCGTCGGACGAAACACGGAAATGCTTCCATTTCACGCCTGAAACGACACTTAAGTTCTTTACGCGTAACTACACTGATGCAATAACTGCGACGACCAGACTATTTTAATGGTCATTTAAACGGCGTTCTAGCGTAGATTTCACACACAGAGAACACCCTCACTGATTTGATAATCTGACAGTTTGATAACTATTCTAAGTGTAGCACTTATGTGATATGACAAAAACGGATGAGACTAAGATGAAATATTAACGTGGAGGACAAAAACCTGATGCGCCGACCTTAAGGGAGTAGGATGAGGTTGGTGATGATGATGATGATGATAATAAGATCACTCAATCACGTATCTATTAAATTAGAGATCGTAATACGAGTAAATTCATTGTTGTACATTAAGCTACTGCTTTTTGCGAAGTAATTTTGGAGACATTTCTCCCAACGTGTTAGAGATATGAATATCTCACCGGTAGGTATTGGTATTTTCGTTCCCGCCATTCCTACCGAACGGACGGACGAATTTATGATTTCTTTTATAGTTTACTTTGTTTTATTGTTTGTTGTAATAAAGTGCAGAATGCGAGCAAAGATAAATCCCGCCGGACCTTTGTCTATGGAACATCAAAATATGTACAATTACTTTCACGTAGATTTAACCAAAACGGGGTAGATAGTTATATGAAGTTTATCTTACTATTTCTTATTCTAACGAGTTTAATAATAAAGATATACGTATATATTAACTTACGACATTTTTAAACATTTGACATTACTTAGGTAATACCAAATTCTTCATTTTTTTATATAATATAAAGTGGCAAACGATCAAGCGACCCCTGTCCATAGACATTTGCAATTGCATATGCGTTGCCTACCCTTAATCTACCGAGGAGGAGACGCACAGCACGAGGATAATATTTCTGCCAACCTTGAATATTACATGTTCATAGACAATATACTAAATTGAAAACAGTTAATTTATTAATAGCTTTAACAATTTCTATTTTAAGTATTTTACATCGTAGCGTTTCGACTTAGTGACTAGAAAACAATAAAACTTCTTTTACTGTCTATGGTAGACGTCAAGCGCTGAGGTATTCCGACCATAGACAATATATTTTATTATCTGTTTATACATTGAATGCTACCAATAAAATTCTAAATGGCATTGTTCTAGGAGCACTTTAAAGTATTTGAGAGCGTTGTAGGGCCACTTCATACACACATTTAACTGTCAAAAATATATTGTTAAAAACACAAATAATATTAGTGGTATATTTTGAGGTTATTAAATTTGTGAAAATTGTCGATGGAAAGCACAAACGCATTAGAAATGTCTGTAAATTAAATCCGAATTATAGCCCGTTTCTTTTTAGGCATGTATTCGAAAAGCCCATAAAAGCTCAAAGAATAATGAAATCTACTTTTTATTAAACATCAGTGGGTTACTGTCATCGGTTAGCGACTCGACAAAAATGTATGAAACTGACAATTACATTCGATAAGTCAAGTGCCTGTCACGTGTGAGATATCGAACGTTATTGTCACTTCCATGCACTTTTGACGTTCGCTATCGAATCGCTTTGTGGCGCACTTTGGATAATCCCCTGGTCCGTTATTTTTTAGTAGTTTCAATTTCCTTTTTTGTTAACGTTAGTCGTTTTCTAACAGGTGTTATGTTTACCATGACAAATTACTCTGTTGAAATCTAGAAGTTAGCGCCTTCCTTTGTTTACACGTCTTAACCCCGATATGAAATTGGTAACCTTAGCGGGCAAGCAGGCGGGTCACACAGTTGACCTAATTAGTCACGATAAATATGTATAGATTTATAATATTTTACCGATATCGCCAATCGATAGATACATTGGGTAGCCCCAAGATCTCGCTTAACTAGATTTGACTGTATTAATTAAAATTATTTCGGTGACATACTTGAGGATGTTTTGTAATTAAGTCATTTTCATTGTTAAATATGTCTTTTTAAATTCAACTAAATTTACTCCTGTTCGCTTTCGTTTGCATCTTGCATTTCTCTTTATCCGTGGATGACCATTGGCCACTATAATATTGATACAAAAACAAAATTAACATTTTATCAAGATTAAATCTATGGCCTTCAAGCGTATCCGTCACTCTACGGCCTTCAATATTCAAGTATAAAAATATCATAGTGATGATATCTTAAGTTAAATGTTAAGTGATTCTAGTACTTAAGTTATCTAACTAATCATTTATCTATATTTTATACTTAAACTTAACTTTGAGATGACTTCGCGTTGCCTCTAGGTCGGTTATTTAAGTTTTTTAACAACCTACAAGATGTTTACTTTATCAATTAATTACATTCGAACCTGAATTAGCGAGTCCAAGGGAACGCGATATTAATCTCACTTATTGAGGTTACTCTCTAATCCTAGTTTCTCGTTTATGGAGGTACCT
>QDHC01006764.1:96633-113716 GCA_013186455.1 Papilio dardanus tibullus | reverse complement strand
GGTCCGATTCATAGTTTGAATCTTAACAAAAATTGCAGCATAAGAATAAACTTGATATTTTGCACATGGGCTTCTATAAATACATCAAACTTATTTTGTAAAGGTCAAATTAGATGAAAAACTTTGTTTGAACTTCTAAAATTCAAGCGAACGAAGTCGCTGGCGACCGCTAGTTCTCTCTATATCGATGACCAGCCTATGACTTAAACCTTACTAAAATTATTATGTACACATTTGGATAAAGACAGAACACGAAAATATACCTAAAAGTAGACGTTATGGTAAGAAACTTTATTCTAAAATTACGCAACAATGTCAGAATAATGATGCTTATTTTATAAATCGCTAACAGTTGCGCGCGACTTCGTCCGCGTTAAATAAAAATAATGTAGCCGTATGTAGCGGGAATAGTTAAGCTTTCTAATAATAAATAATTTTTGAAATCGGCCAAGTAGTTCTCGAGTTATTTCAATACATACAAAAATACAAAGTTTCTCTCTTTATAATATTAGTATGGAGAAATAATATTCTTTATTTAATTCAATTTTTCACATAAGCACGGAAGTATTTGAAAATAAATCTATTTGGTGAAAAGCTCAGTTTATCGTGGTAAAAATGCCCAGTAACTTAGTTAAAGGATATTATAGGTTAGGTCTTGACAGGTTATAACTTATTTCCTTACGTGAATTGGATTATAGCCTGTGACCTAACCTGTACGGCCTCCGATCAGGAGCTTTCGATGAAACTTAACCCGGGAGCTAACAGGCATGCTCTAAAACCATAGACTAGATAAATAGGTCAGCACGACAAGGAAATGATTACCGTACTCCTTCCTTTACGTAAGCATCATAAATATCCTGCATTTCTAATCCGGATTTAGTCATAAAAAACTGCACATTTCCGTTGAAACTTAAAAACTAGAAAACCCTTTTTAATTCATATTTTTGACAAAAAAATGCAAAGGTGAAACTTCGTCATAGCCGCCATTACGTCATTTGATGTTCATTTGTTCATTATTTTGGCGTTGTGTTAAATCAACATTTTAAACATATTTACGCCTCAAAGGCCGGAAGCACATCTGCGGTTCCTCTGGCGTTGCAGGTGTCCATATGCATCGGATCAACTAACCTAGGCGATCTGCTGTTCGTTTGCCCCCATCTCCTGTAAAATATTAAACTATATAAGTACTTAATTACCTGCAAATATCGGCGAATAAATTCAAAGATATGTGTATTCACACAAAATACGCGCTAGTCGTGGAGTTGTGGAAAATGGAGCCCATCATGGGTCGAAACCTTTAACCTTTTTAAGTACTTAATTATAACTACTGGGAATCATTTTACACAACTAACCAGCGTTTAGAAATGATAAAAAAGTTATAATCAATCTGTCGCATAATTAAAAGTGAATGAATTTAATTCCAAGCAACAAACGGGTCATGTTTACTAATATTCTTGAAAGATATAAATGAAAATTACACAAACATTTTAAAAAAGAAAGAAAAGAAACATATTAATCTTCCATTTAACGACGTCTTACACGGTTGAAATATCGAATATGACAGCAGAATTTATCGCAGCAGCGTTTCTTTGAAAAAAACTATTTGAAGCTTCTAGTTCTAATGATACAAGTCACCTGTTTGTGTTTGTTTGTGCTGCTGTCTGTGTACTGTGAGGTGGTAGCTATTGACGTGTGGATACAAGGAGGGCATCTGTCAATCATAACGCTTTGAAATGTTCGACGGCGTTGCGCCTTTGTGTCCGATCTCGATTCGTAACTAACGTAAACTATCTAAAATGATAGAAATTCGAGATTTAAAATCTGTTTTCTACCTTAACAGTGGTAGAGCCCGCTTAAAGATCTTCGCACGAATTGTCCGGCTCGTCCGGTGAAATACCACGACCAAGCAGAAGACAGGCGTGAAATGGAAGCGATTCTGTGTTTCGTCTAAAGAGTGTGGTGCCGGAGGACTAATTTTTAATCCACTTTCCCTTCCTATTCTTTTCTTATACGAAAATGATGGGAAGAGGAAGTGGATTTTCCAGGGAAGGGGACGCATAGGAAGAGGAATTATCCTCTTGCTATCCCACTTTACCTCTATACCACTTTGTAATATATTTAAAAAAACTATTGCTGTTTGAGGTTTTATTATAATTAGCAAAAAGTTTTCTAGTCTTTAACACATTATAGTTTGAATCTTTTCACCAATCATAAGTAAAGTTCCGATGCGATGTATGTCGATGACGTCATCTAATGTTGACAAAATGCTCTCCAAAGTCATACAGCGGGAGATCTCCACAAAGGAATACATAACAAGTCTTGCACCGAAACACGAAGTCGACCAAAAGATTTGCAAGTTAATGAAAAAACAATCGATAAATGCAGTTGGCTCGTATTCGGTGACTTCAGTTCTACACGGTCTAAATTTGTACTGTTTCAATACTGCTTGATTTTAGTGTCTTACGAATTTTCTCGGAATATAAAAGTGTCAGATATTTGAACATTTTGAATTGAAAATGTTAACACATTATTGATCTAATTTAAAATTATACGTAGTAGTAGTAAACATATATTTTAGTTAAAAAGTTCCATACTTTTGTATACTACATAATATTAAGAGTATAATTAAAAAGTAAAAATATTAAAATAAAACACAGCGCTATTCACAATACCTCCACGCGTACAAAGAAAAATTAAAATATTTCTTACATTCAGAAATTTTGTATGCATTTCTACTGTAAAATCTTAAGATATGTTCCAGATCTGCGTTTAATTAAGTTTAAAATTTCCTTTCCTCGAAGCCTAAATCATATAAATTTAAAGCTGAAGCTGCAATTGTCGTTAACAATGGCCACCATTATCTTGGCAGCAGCTATTCTCAGTTAATTTGTCCAACGATAGCCATAAAATTTTCCAATATAATTGCATCAAAGTATGCCTTCTTTAATTTTGTAAAAAAGCAGAACAATTAATTAAGAAAACTAAATGTGACCGTTCCGACTGACGACTCGCTAACTATACTGATATTTTGCCGCCAAACAGAAAATGCTCCGGTCGAATCGAGGCGTGAACTCATAAACTGGTCCAGAACATCCCGCCCTCGTAATCTAGTTTACGTAATTAGTTCTTAGAATATACAGTTTTACAGAAACGACGTTTGTTCATAATTGTACTGCATCGCTACCGATGACCACATTCCGAGGCTCGGCTCGGCCACACCGCGGCGGAGACGTGCCCGCCGAATGAGCCGCACACACACACACGCCGAATTATGAAACGTAGAAAATATGACACAATGATATCTTTGCTGAAGTTCATAAAAATACCAAAAAAAGTACATCAGCACAAACGACGCCTCTGATGCAACGAGACGAGGACTCGCCGCCACACTGCCAATCTAACAAGTGCCTTACGAACATCGAACTCTAAAAAACGAACTATTTAAACATAATAAAAGTGTATAAAACAATCGCTGGTGCTTCGAAACAATAAATAGATTAAACGAGACAAAAATAATGTTAGTCGAGGTGACGAGACAAAATGTGAGATCGGACTCAAGCATTTAAAATGTTAGACGTTTTTCGTGGTTTAAAAAATCTTATAAAGGTGAACTATGTGCACATCGACTCGCCCGTGTTCCGGCTGCACTACTCCATCACTGTCATCCTGCTGATCTCGTTCAGCCTGATCGTGACGACGCGCCAGTACGTCGGCAACCCCATCGACTGCATCCACACCAAGGACATCCCCGAGGACGTGCTCAACACCTACTGCTGGATCCACTCCACCTACACGCTCAAGAGCTTCTTCAACAAGAAGGTCGGCGTCGAGGTGCCCTACCCCGGCATCGGCAACAGCCGCGAGAAGGGCAAGGAGGACATGAACGACAGGAAGATCTACAAGTACTACCAATGGGTCTGCTTTTGCCTATTTTTTCAGGTGAGTTTACTTCTTTACCTTCTCTCAATTCAAGCACTTTCTATCTTTCCTGACGCGACATCGTTGCGAAAACAAATTTTGCCAAAAACTCCTCAACACTAAAATGTATGCAACTATAAAATAGCAAATACTTAGTCTATCTTCAACGTAAAACCCTTTAGCGTGTACGTTGAAAGAATGTTGCATATTTATACTTGGCATAACACGTCCGAGATGCCGGAAACTGGGCGAAGGAAGTGGCGTTGTTTGTACAATCATTGCAAGTACTTCATTTGAACGATATTATACAAATTATAGCATGTTTAAATGACACATTAATGAGCCATTTTTCCTCTTATTCTTATTATTAACTACATGTAATTAATTGGCATAGGAGTATTATTAAACTACTTAGTAGTTTAAGGTTGACGTCGGAAGGACGCAGATCACGAGGAAGGCAAAAATTGAGATGGCTAGAAGACATCGAAAAAGACATTAAAACGTCGCCGTCATAGCATGGAAACAAAGAGGCTTGTATTAGAGTAGGCAGACGTGGAGAAATTTACTGGACCTGGTCCAGGCTCACCCGTGGCTGTAGTGCCTCAGATGATGACGATGATGATCCTCTGCTTATACTAAACTCAACAAATAATATTTTCCTTTAATACTTTATCTTCAGTCCATTGATGTCCCGAAAAAAATACGTAGTACTCACTAAAGCGTGGCTTCTTTTCTCTTTTGTTACGAACACGCTCTCAACAAGGAAGCGTTCAAACGAAACGCTAATTAACTGTTCATAAAGTAAACTGCTAAAGAATATTAGTAGGTTAAACAGGTAATTGGCGCGTCTGTTGACTGAGTAAGGCAGGTGAACACGCCTGTCGCAACATCAAGGTGCACGTTAAAGCTCAAATAAAACAACGAACAGTTATTTTTAGCCAGTTTACAGCGCGACCCGTTTCACGTTTTTTTATTATCTGTGTTCCGTGTTATAACTTGCGATTATTTCGGCCGTTAATCAAAACTGGGATTTCTGGAGATCGAAATATTTTGATATTGTATTAATAACGAATGTGACAGATGTAGTGACGTCACTCCTTAGTATACGACTGTTGGTGTTGACATCTTATTTTTTTTTTGGAATATTACGACGTCGCCTACTAACAGTATCGAAATTAAAAATCGCCTCCTTTGAAGACGAGCGTTTGAAGTTTTTAGAGATGATCTTTATGGAATATCTCTGTAATTATAAGCGCGATTGACAACATTTTCAGAGTGACAAACAAACCACGTTTTTTTAATATAAATATAAAAAATATAATATCTATACTAATATTATAACGAGAGAAACTTTGTATTTTTGTATTTTTGTTTGTATTGAAATAACTCAAGAACTACTAGGTCGATTTCAAAAAATCTTACACTATTAGAAAGCTACATTATTCACGAGTAACATAGGCTATATTATTTAATTCCACGCGGACGAAGTCGCACACAATAGCTAGTAATATAATATATTAACTTTTATACATAAAATCTTCAAGTTAATGTGTTTAACCAAAAGGCTAACACATGTCCTGTTTAAACTATCTCATGTATGCTAAGTAGCAACTAATCTTGGCTCGGAGATTGTCCAAAGCCAACAGACATGTAGCTTCCATCAACAAAATTAAAACGACAAACTGTATAACAACGCTGTACCCCTAATTACGCGACCTCTTTACTCGTACTTTACGATTATAGCGCGAGGGCTGCGACGCTTTTGTCTTAAGAAAATTTAACTTTAAAAAAAGAGCATGTAAGCAAAAATATTTATATAACAAAATGAAATTTTTGATGAATCCTGAAACCTAAAAAAAAGGTTTCGACCGATGATGGACTCCATTTTCCGCAACTCCACGACTAGCGCGTATCTTGCGTGAATACACATATCTTCGAATTTCTTCGCCGTTATGTGCAGGTTGCGTCACGATGTTTACTTTCACCCAAGAGCGTCGGTAAATATGTATATATGAAAATCGAAACCTATCAAAGATTTCTATAAATGTATATACAATTCATAGATTGACATGTCGTCTTTAAAGGTTGCAATTAAATGGGCGCGGCAGTGCCCCCATCACAGAACACAGTAACTCTTTGTGCACGGTTACTTCATATCTAAATCGACCAAATTAGTTTTCTCCACTTATTAATTAAAATTATTATTTTTTCTCTTTTGTGCCAACCCTTAAATCTGTTCCGAACCATAGATAATATTTGTATTCATACGCTGTACAAGAAGTAAACAATAAAAATAAGTAGTTCATTATCCGTGGCGTTCAGTCGTCTCCCGGTCCGTTGTTTTCATTTGGACCGCGCCGGAAGACATGGGCTATGCAAATCCTTACGACATGCTAATGCCCGACTATGTTACTACGGTTAAGCCCAATTTCCACTAGGACTACTGTAAGACTTTTTCTACACTAGTAAGGTGCTTGATTAAATGTTCATAAGCTACTCAAATAAATTTTGACATGTAAATTCAATGTGTATAACAAGCCACAGTGTTTTCTAAAAATTATAAAACCTTTCGCAAAATCATTTTTTATCTCCCCCGTACAGAGAAGGTACTGGCCGAATGCTGGACAGCTTCATAACACCACTAAACCTCTTTTCAGTGTTTGGAATGCTTTGTACAAATGTATCGGCAGTGGAAACTAATTGCAAACTCCTAAACGCAAACTAATGACATTAACGCCTAACCTTCAGTTGGCGTATTAACGAAGACGAGGTACTCAAACAGCGCTCAAACGTTGATAATCCAATGGTATTAAGATAAGCCGAGATTACGCGGCGCGCGGATGCGTTTTTAATAACCGTCTCATCTGAGCTCAACATATGTATGTAAAATAGCTTTTTAATGAATATGTTAATTAGCAAAAAGTCTATAAACATCAATTCGGTTAAAAAAACATCATGTCTAACCTAACCTCACTTTTAAGAAAATACTCCTTGGTAACAAACAAAAAATATATGTAATTATTACTATTTTAAGATTCAAGCAACTGTGAAGAACAACTTCGGCATTTTTTCTAATAGTTACTAAAATATTTCTTGTAATATTATTTCAATTACAACTTCGATATTTTAATTTTAGTCGCAGTTATTTTCGTATAGTCGCACCAGTGGAATTGTACTTTAAGAGACAATAATCAAAATAAAAAAGCGAGCAGAGAGACCCGGCTCCTTAATAACGCACTTAGCATTCGGCGGTCGGTGCTGGGTCGCGACGCCAGCGCCCCCACCCGTCTGATCCGGACCCGACTAATGATGTACAATTTTTACAAGAATCTAGTGTAAACAAAGATTAAAATTCAAATATGTTTTAAAGCAATGTTTAACATTGCTTTACTATGTATACTAATATTATAATGAGAGAATTTGTATTTTCGTTTGTATTGAAATAACTCAAGAACTACTGGGCTGATTTCCAAAATTCTTTCAGTAATAGAAAGCTACATTATCCCCGGGTAACATAAGCTATGTTTTGTAACTCCACGCGGACGAAGTCGCGAACAACAGCTAGTATACAATATTATAAATACCGATTTAAATGTAATTTCACTCTAATTCTTGAATCTTTTTAATCTAAATCTATATTAAAATGCTTTATAACTTTCTATAAAGCTAATCTCAAACAAAGTGTGATTAGAAAAGTAAATTTTAAAAATCCAAGTGAAATCAATGAGTCATTTCATTAGAGAGCATTTCATCAGAGGCACAGTATGCGAGTTTAGACCACTTAGCGTGGCATGGTCTCTCCGCAGGGTTGCCATGTAGATAAAGAAACCATGACACGTATTGTATATTAGTTTTTATTGTGGCAACACTGTATGTTTCTTTGTACCTATATTATTTATTTTGCCTCTCAATAAGCCGGCTACCAATGTTCAATTTAAAAATGACGTACAAACTTTAATACGTACTGTTAAAACTAAGCATCTGTAACCGGTTTTGAATACAGAAATTAGATGTTGTATATTCTGTTGTTAATATTTTTCTCACTTTGAAGTCACAAGTATCAATTTGATTTAATTACGTGTGAATTCAGTTAAAACTCTCTCTCTAAGATTTTTCACAAGTGAGACAAATGGGGCCAACGTCTAATAAAGTATGAAATTTGCATATTTTAGTGCCACTAACCCAGCCCTATATTTTTAGTTTCAAGCTCAGCATATGTAATAAATTAAAGTTTAAATCGGATATCTAGGTTCAGTGTGGCCGACATAGCTTAACCACATTAGTCAGCTACTAGTTTTTTGTTTATCCTTTTAATTTCATTTGGGGTAGGCACAGACAACAAGAGACATTCGCCCAAGTTAAGGGTGACAAGGCCGTAGACAAATCACGATGACCTAGTGCCGGTTGACTTCGCACACATCTTTGAATTTCTTCACACATATGCAGCATCACTATGTTTTCCTTCATCCTAAGAATTTAAAAAATATTCATAATATTTTAAATACTTTGTCTCCAATAGTATTATTAATACAGACTTTCCTAAAATATATTAATCGCCTCATTATGATGAGTTTACGAAATATCGAGCTTAATTAAAAACATGGCAACCCTACCTGTTCAAATAATCAGGTACGTGGTCCCTTTTGATGTGTTCAAAAACTCATGTGATTTGTTTGTGGCAGAAATACGCCTTTGAAACCGTATATCGTGCCGTAAAATTATTTATATTTTTATAGCTAAATGGAACTATGGTTACGGCTTGAAATATTTGAACGATGCATGTTATTTTAGTACAAGGATGTATAGAAAATATTTACAATTGTCGAACTATAGACACTAAAGCCTTGTACACACTAGGATAGTATTTTAGTCGAGTAGCAAGTAGCAAGTATCCGAACAAAGGATTACCTAATCTATTCTACTAAAATGTTGCTGTTCGGAAACGTTTATTTACTAAATTACTACCCTAGTCTGTAGGTTTAGGCTTAAACGAGTCCGAACAGTAAGTAAATCCTATGTTCGGATAAATGCTACTTGCTACTCGACTAAAATACTATGCTGGTGCGAACAAGGCTTTACACACAGACGCAAATAAACTATAGCACACATTTAACCTTTTAACGTAAATAAGTGCTGGTTTAAGTAGTAGTTCTTTGTTAAATAATTAACCTTAATAAAGTACGACATACAAGTCAAGCGGTATTAGGCTAGCAGTTGAGATTTTTCATACACCCCCGGCAATTATCAGTCTCAAAAATGCAACCAGGAGGTGACCCAAAAACCCAAACTACGTGACGTACGTAGTTCGAAATCTCACACGTGACAAGGACATGACTTATCGAATGTCATTATCAGTTTCTTACATTTTTGTCGATTCCTTCAGCGATATCGCCAATCGAAAGACGCTCTGGGTGACCTCCCTGATGCCAAGACGCTTTATCCGTGTATGCTAAGTTTAACAGAATCAACAAAAGACTTCTTAAAATCCTGACATATTTCTCCACTGACCCGCATTGTAAACAAAACTTATTAGTCTAAAGAATTCATTATGTGTGGGCACGGCCGTGCCCTTGCGACTAGGACCCTTGATGACATCTAGACTGCTTTATATAACCTCCAATTATTATTCTAGCTCGGTCATTGAACCCGAAGGAAGAAGGAACTGAGTTAAGGAAGTGTTCTCACTGCATTTTTAATTACGAGTCTTCGTTGTATTTGCTAAGGATTAAAGAAGTTTAATTTGAAACAAAGGGAACGAATTTCATTTGAGAAGACAGATTTTGCTGTATGTTATGAAAATTGTTATTGTTTTAGTGTTTTTTTGTAATGTAATTTTCATAAAAAATATCGAAATAAAAAAAAATCGTTTAATAATGTTAAAAAAGTTTTGGTTTATTCGAAAAAATCCTTATTAGAACTAGATTAGAACATATAATCCTATCAAATAGATATTTATTGTAATAATTTATAGTTAGTAGTATATTGTGCATGTAGATAATAGTGTATTAATCATTTTATATATATATATATCCAATTACAAACTGTCTCGAGGGATTTTAGTCTATTCCTAAAGCAGAGTAAAGCATTGTGTGAAATAATTGACTATAGTAACACAGATTAATCTAACGTACTAACTACCAATAAATTACGTGGTAAAATCTGTACCAAAATATACAATACTAGCTGTAGTTCGCGACTTCGTCCGCGCGGAATTCACAGATATAGTCTATGTTACTCGGGGATAACGTAGCTTTTTAATAATGAAAAAAATTCTGAAATCGGTTCAGTAGTTTTTGAGTTATTTTAATACATACAAAAATAAAAAAATATATAAAAATACGAACCTTTCTATATAATATTACTATAGACAAGTCTTTTCAGCCTCAAACGCACCAGGATAGAATTTTAGTCGAGTAGCAAGTATACGAATAAAGGACTTACTAATCTACTCTACTAAAATGTTGATGTTCGGACACGTTTAGTTTCTAAATTACTTGCTTTTCGACTAAAATACTATCCACGGGGGCTACTCAAAGTATCTTTAGATTGGCGATATCGCTGATAGAACACAAATGTATGAAACTGACAATGACATTCGATAAGTCATTTGCTTGTCACGTGTGAGATTTCAAACGTTATTGTTAGTTCCATACATTTTTGATGTTCGCTATCGAATCGCTTTGTAGCGCATGTACTTTGGGTAATCCGCCTGGTACAAGGCTTAAGTTCGAAGTAAACTGTAGTAATAACCGGTGTAATACAACAACCATACAGAAGACAGGCATGAAATGGAAGCAATTCCGTGTTTCGTTTGCCGAGTGTGGTGACGGAGGCCTCATTTTTGTCACTTTCCCTTCCTATCCTTTTCTTATAAGGAAATGAAGGGAAGGGGAAGTGGATTGGTGGGGGAGGGGACGCATAGGGTGAGGTATTATCGTCTTGCTGTGCGTCTCCTCCTCCGTAGATTAAGGGTAGGCAGCGCATCTGCAATCGCAGATGTCTATGGGCAGCGGTCGCTTCGCTTTTTCAGCGAATCCAGGTGATCGCTGCTCGTTTGCCACTTCGTAATATAAAAAATAAAATAACTACAAAATAGTCATTGACAAAGACCTTATTAGATGCGACGTAATTTATTCTAATACAAGGTTATTTGCCATTATCCCTTTATACGATGACAGGCTTAACTTGTTTTCAATACCAATGTTAAGTAACTAGACTCATGTTAAAGTCGATTAATTTCTATTAAGTTTAATCTCTTGTTAATTGTTATTTAAGTAATACTTAATTTAATTTCCTTGAAGGCATTTTTATCTATACTAATATTATAAAGAGAGAAACTTTATATTTTTGTATGTATTGAAATAACTCAAGAACTACTGAGGCGATTTTAAAAAATCTTTCACTCATAGAAAGCTACATTATCCCCGAGTAACATAAGCTATACTGTTTAATCTTAATGCGGACGAAGTCGCGAGCAACGAGTAGTAACTGATACAAAGACAAAGATTAATTAAACAAGAATTTCAACAACTGAATAAAAGTCACTTGTAAAACAAACCTTTTTAGTTCCCTTTATCCTTATTAACATTACGAACTGTATTTTAATAAAATATTTACTTACCCTACGGCTTCATTAGACCGAATTCGCGCAAATAATAGAGTTTTTGCTTCGACGTAAGGCCGTTTTTTGCGTGACAACGATCTAATGAAGTCTTAGGATTAAAAAGTAATAATTTCTTATACTTTTCCGTTCCTGTGTTTTAAACAGCATAAAAAACTTAATTTGGTCGATTTTTCCGTAAAGTTTATTGATTTTTACGTCTATATTTACATTGTCGATTATTTTATTGCACGTTTGTTTATAATTACATGGATTTGTATTATTGTTTCGACTTCGTGTCCAAACACAGCGTCTTGTGAACAAATAAATATTTGTACAAGCACAATATCTGGTATTTTTTAAAGTCTCGGCCTACTTCGGGGACTTTATGATGTTTACTAAAGGATGTTACGTATAACAATGTTTTGTTATATTTGCAGACTGTATTTGCGCGCGAAAATTCCCTAAAGTAAGTATGTATCAGTGAAAAATGTACCAATGGCTATTCGATTTTCATATGTACATATTTACCTGATCCTTATAAGGCGAAGGAAAACACAAAAAAAAACACACAAAGGCGAAGGAAGTCACGCAAAATACGCACTAGTCGTGGAGTGAAGGAAAATGGAGCCCAACATAGGTCGAACTACTACTACTAGACTGAGATTGAAATTTAAACTTGAATTTTTAAACGACGTTGTTGGAGTAAAACACTACACATAGTTAATACTCGTAGTATATTATTTTTATTTTATTCTTAACAAGCTAAGCTTCGCGATTTTTGAAGATAATCTTTATTTATGTTAAATTAATAAAAAAATATCTAATTGAAATACATAAGACCACGTTCAGGATTTTTTTTTATAAAAATATTTAAAAAAGTTAAAGGTTTCGACCCATGATAGGCTCCATTTTCCGCAACTCCACGACTAGCGCGTATTTTGCGTGAATACACATATCTTTGAATTTCTTCGCCGATATGTGCAGGCATCACGATGTTTTCGTTCATGATATGTACATATTTACCCGACGCTCTTAGGTGAAGATATAAAAATATTAATATTTGTTTGTGAATTTACTAATATTTCCTTTATTTCAAAGTAAACTCGAAAAAGTTTGTATTAGGATATGGTTCACAACAATAACCCAATCCCGGGACTCGAACCCACGACTGCTAGATCGGGAGTCCGTATCCCAAACAATTAGGCTATTCCCACTTAACCACCGGGGCGTGTTGAGGAATACATTCAGTGTCCCCTCGCCTTGGTGGACAGTGAAACAGAGGGGTTTAATGGGTAGGCTCCCAGTCTCTTCCCGTTTTATGTTAGGGGACGGGTAAGGAGGAGTCCCAAATACCCATCGTGCGTTTCCCAAAGGCACGGTGGTATGCTTAACTGCATTCCACTCTTAAAAGAAAAGCTATTCCCATTTAATTGGCGTGATTGGGTCGGGACGCCGCGGGACCGTGAAATATGGAGTTTCTTGTCGGAGGCCAATGCCTACTTCGGATCATTGTGTCACGTTAGTTAGTTAGTCTTGATTGAATTATAATCAAGACTTATATCATTACATCGCAAAGGTGCATTACCCTTTTAATCAGTCCATTAGTTGAACATATTGGCGAAGCTGACTGCACTATATTTACGTTGAACACTCGAGTGCTGGTACTGACTGCGACTGTTCCTGTGAGCACAATATACGTGCGTTTCTTAACCTGTGCTAATATTACATGTGCTGCGTTCGCATTATCCAGTGCTGGGGGCAAGTAATCGACCGGCAAGTTTGTACTAAACTGTCCAGTGGTAAAAATAATGAAGCATTAAATCTTGTGTTGTCTTGTTTCGATTAAAAATAATTAGACATAAAGTCGAATGTCAAACAATCGTGAGGTATTTCAATCGTCACTATGTTATAGTTAGGTTATCACCTGCAACGCAATCGAACTCTATAGAGCTATCCCTACTGATAAATTCGTCCACATTTCTTGAATTTCATACATTAATCACGACGCCAAATCTATTATTTCTATTACTAATAAACGTATTAGAGATTGAGCGAGCGCACTCACTCGAGTACTAACCTGCATGTAAACATGTCAGTTCCGGCAGTCGTTGCCGTTCGCTCCAATTTTCCAAATCGGCTGAATGCACTCTTATCTCTGGTTTGTTGCCCGCGTCTGTAGACCGATACAAGTCATTTCAAGTGTTAAAAACAAGGGTAAATATAATGTATTGAATACATTACCTTTACGGTTTGAAATAAATATAAAAATGCTCGTTGTTAACCGGCAATGTAATGTTGCTTATTGATTTATAACTTTTGGTGAAGCTACGTCAGGCTTTTGAAATGAAAGTCGAAATGGATTCTTCAGAATAAATCAATAATGTGCAACGTTTTTTTTATATTTTTTAATTTTTACTTTTGAATATATTGCTAATGAAAAATCTCCATTCCGATGTGTGGTTAGAAGACTATTTTTAGTATATTTAAAAATAAAAGTTTGATGTAACAATACATTTGGCATTTGGCAGTATAAAATGGCTTGTGCAGTAAAAATAATATATCAAAATATCTCGCAATCAAATCCCAAGGGTCATTTTCAAACCAATATTTTGATCGAAGTGATATTAAAAAAAATCGACAATTTTAAATGGCGTCGTGTGCAGCCAGACATAAATTATAAAGCTGTATGCACATTGAATATAAATCTTGTGGTAAATCAGAGAGCGAGAGAGATTGTGTTCACGCCTTTATATCAATTGTGGCTTCATTGCTGTGACAATTTTTATTTCGATATTTCATGTTACAATGATAAAAGAATATCGTGTTTATTTTGTTTACATTTTAGTAAAGTTTTATATTATTTTTAGTGGTATTGAGCTTTTAACAATATAAAACAATAGATTGACAATAGACAGAGGGACTGGGCAACAAGTATTTTTCTCCATGTGGCTTTTCGTTTGTATTGAAGTTAGCGCTGATTATGCTTAAAATATTTCTCGTAAAATATTCGACAATTATTAGTTAATTTTTAGCCGACTTCCAAAAGGATCAGGGGCTTACCCAAAGTATATTCGCTACGAAGCGATTCTATAGCGAACTTCAAAAATGTATGGAACTGACAGGGACGTTAGATATCTCACACGTGACAAGCACATGACTTATCGAATGTCAATGTCAGTTTCACACGTTTGTGTCGATTCCATCAGTGATATCGCCAATCGAAAAGTACTTTAGGTAGCACCCTGGTTTTTAATTCGTCTGTTAGTTTTTTTTTTTAAATTATCAGATAGTAAATTATAAATATTCCTAAATATACTACATTGTATCTTTCTAGCGGTTTTGTGGTTTTTTAATTTTATAGTCTCAGCTGGTATAATGTGGGTCATTTAGATTATTATTAAGTCATAAATAACGCCGGGTGACGAATTTCCTCTCGATACATTCACGTAACCCTGAAAAAGTCACGAGTCCCGCTGAAAAACGACTCGTTCGACCTCTCACCTGCGCAATGTACAAGCGAAGAGCGACTTGTGCGAACATAAAAATATATATAATCTGTACACAGAGCCAGCTTAATATTTTAGCTGCTATTTTATTAGAACTGTAGTTCAACTGGGCAGTTAAAACTGACGTGTTTCTGCAAAACTGAGAAGTGTACAGTTCAAATAATGACCAAATAGTGCAGTTAAAACTGTACAGTTAAAAAGTGTATGTCTGTAGCCGGCTTTAAAGACTATAAAATCGAAAGAATACATTTTTTATGAAGACCAGACAAAATCGGCGATATTGACCTTGCACACATATACTATAGTAATCGTTTATAATTTTCTTAACTATATTAATATTGTAGCAGGTATCTTTTAATTACAGCCAGTTTCCACGAGAGAAAATTTTAAAAAAATATGTATTAGTCTATCAGTACATTAAATAAATAGAGGTAAGGTGTGTAAGTCCAAATATTTGAGTAGTATTAACATACAATTATCTTTATAATCATCATTATATCCCTAACATCATACTACTCCCGTAGGGTCGACGCACCAGGCTTTTGTCCTCCACGTTAATCTAGCCTCAATCATCTCAGTCGTCACGTCCTTGTTTATCATATCATCTTTCACGCATTCAATCCATCTGTTCCCAGGCGTCTACCATTCCACAGTAATACTTAAAAAACATTTTAATAATCATAAACTTAATTAACAAATTCGCTATCAACTTGTAACTTGTAGACCGCGGGTGTCGCGAGCGTTCCGTGCCAAGTGAGTCANCCCCACGGCCCCGCCGCCCCATTACCGAAATAAACACAACCAATATCCGAACAAACTATATTGCGTTTCGACGATATTGTTCCATATAATTAGTTAGCAATTGTAATGAATGCTCGGAGAATTAAGAAATATTTGTAACTAGCTGTTGTGCGCGACTTCGTCCGCGTGGAATTAAATTATATAGCCTATGTTATTCGGGGATAATGTAGCTTTTTAAAGTTGAAAGATTTTTTTAAATCTGCCCAGTAGTTCTTGAGTTATTTCAATACAAACAAAAATACAAAGTTTCTCTCTTTATAATGTTAGTATAGAAGAACAGTAAGTTCACACACCAAGACATAGACTAAGCAAAATGGATACAGTCAAACCTGGTTAAGCGAGAAAACTCTATAAGAGAGACATTCTCCAGTCCCGACGAGCTACCTATACTATAGTAAGAAACTCGGATTAGAGACAAACTTCTATAGCGAACAAATCTCACGGTCCCTTGGACTGTCGCTTATACAAATTCGACTGCATTTATATTTTTAAAAGTTAACAGTTTGACAAAGAGCTCCGCGACTTGTACACGTTGTGTATCGAAAGTTTCAACTTTGACGTAATTTACGATTTTGAACAATTCTCTTAAAGTTAAAATAAACTTTTATTTGCATTTATAATAAATACAACTAGCTTAACATACGTCAATGTGTTCATGGAGTTTATCTTCACAGACGAGCGCTCGCATGTACAACTCGAACACATCGTTTCTAAGATAAAGACATTCTAGTGTCTATGCACTTATTTACTTATTTTTACATAATATACATCATTATTTATATTGTAAACAAGCTGCTTATCTACAATATCAACATCCCTGCTTATCAGCACGTATATACGTGTAATTATTTTGAAATTTCGTTTCCGATACGAATGTGAGTCTTACGAAGCATAAAATAAAAACTATTTTGGATCTTGCTGTGTAATAAACCAGTATTTCAAAATTTTCGATTGTACTGTTATTCCTGAAAATCAGCGATGTGTAGATTTTTTATAACATTGTATATAACGCGCAAGCGCACACGCAGACTGAATCAAGTAGCAACGATGCTACGAGCTTTCTACTTTTCATCATGTTTATATTATTACTAGCTAAACCCCGTGACTCCGTCCGCATGCAATTAATCATAAACTTTATAAGTAGCCTATGTGTTAATCCAGGTTATCTTCGTTTTATTATGCTTAATTTCATCAAGACCCGTTATACAATTATAGAGATATTGAACTAAACTAAACTAAACATCTGAACTAAACA
>QDHC01006764.1:74197-90637 GCA_013186455.1 Papilio dardanus tibullus | reverse complement strand
CTGACGGCGAGCGGCCCGGCTGCGGCGCGCGGCCCCGGCGCACCGCGCTCGCTCTGGACGATGCATTTGTGGTGTGAATCGAAGGTATCAAAGACTCTCATCTGTTCGTTGCAACCGTAACAGTGCAATTGGAAACACGCAATAATAGAATTTACTTAAGGTATAAGAACGTGATCTCAGGACGAATCTTCCCGCAGCCCTCGTGAAGTCGACAGACGCGATCCCGTTAGTATTAATAGTGTTCATCTTTTAGACGTATTTTACTGATAGTTTCGCCGCTCGTAGTCACTGTTTGTGGAGACGCTTTATTTCTTTATATTCTAGGTAATCGAGGATAAGCACACGGATAGCACACAACTTATCTATTACACGAATCTTCACTCGCCATGGATTTGATGATAGACCAAATATGAAAATAAAGCAATAATTAATGGAATTTATGATCGTTGTATAGGATAGATAAATGTTAATGGGAGTTTACTATAAAATTGGATTTTAATATATTTGCCAAATGACGTCTTCCTATGTGGATGTATGCGACGTTACCTTTTGCGGGCCAAAAGACATTTATACGTTTAAAATATTGAAATGAGCGACTAAGGTGGAACTCGCATTTCATTCTGCATTTTTTGAGATTATTTCATTGCATCGGTTTTATGGGGTCTTATATTTTTACTCGTTTCAATAATTAGGAGCTCACTTGAATATACTTTAACCGACTGTAATGTTACATTATACTCTACGCTTACTATTCGAATGTCGACTGGTTCTGTGTTCATTTTCTCATTTGCTTTTTATACTTAATCGGATTTTTGATATGTTTTCCTAAATTTATGACCATAATTCTGCCTAAAAACTGCTCCCGAAGCAATATAATTATAAAATGTATGTTCTTTTAGAATTCTTGCAACTAATTTTGGAGATATGGGGCTTACCAAAAGTATCTTTCGATTGGCGATATCGACAAAATTTATGAGACTGACAATGACATTCGATAAGTCCATGTTACGTGTGAGATATCGAACGGCATTGTCAGTTTTGTACATTTTTGATGTTCGCTATCGAATCGCTTCGTAGCGCATATACTTTGGGTTCCCTTGAATTATTTGGGGAGACTTAGTTGTGACTAATTTGTTAGCCGGTGTTAAGGAGACGTGAGGTCGTGAGGTCGACGAGGACATGTTGTGTTTGTTGTAGAGGATATGTTTCTGTGAAAAGGTTGTTTGTCTGTAAGTATATAAACGGTACTAGCTAAGTGCAACATTGTTTTTCTTAAGTTCTCGTTGTAACTTAGACATCTGGTGTTAATAAATTATTTATTTGGACTGTTTAGGTGTCAATTTTAGTAATGTAAGTATAACTTAGATTAAACAAACGATTAGTTCAAAGGATATTTCGGATTCGAACATTAACATTTTTTTGCAAACATATTGTTAAAATAGTCTTATTAGGTGTTAGTTCTTTTTCTACTTGTTTAGATAATCAAATGGATTGTTTTGACACCTAAAGTCTATAAAATGTTGAAGTTAACGATTTAAGCGGAAACTTTCCGCTTCTGAGCAACAATTTATTAAATTAACGAGACTATTATCATATAACTTATATTGTATTCAGTAAAATAAGACGTTAAGATGGCTGGAAAGTTTTCGCTAGATATTATTTACATAATTTGATGTAATTACCAAAGAAAATCAGTGAACAATAGAGTGAATTAATCAGTATTGTATGGTAGTTAACAACGCCAAATACCGTGCCAAATATAAATGTATAGTGAGGGCAATGTTAATAAAACAAGAAAGTTATCATGGAAAGTATCGAATAAATAATGGAAATTAATTATGCATTTTATTTTACTTTAACTATGCCGGGTCACAGGTTCGAGTCTTGCGGCACAATCTACCTTGAGACTACGCATTCACAAACGGCACCCTTTGTAAATGCGTAGTCTGCGCAATATTGTAATTGAAGGATAATGTGACACTTACTAACTTGTTTTTTTTTAATATTATAAAGCATATGAGCAAGCAGCCACTTGGATTCGCTATAATATGAAGATGCGTTGCTTACCCTTAATCTACGGAAGAAGAGACGCACAGCAAGAGGATTAATCCTCTTCCTATGCGTGCCCTCCCCCGACAAATCCATTTTCCTTTCTATCATTTCCTTATAAGAGAACTATAGGAAGGAAAAGTGGACTAAAATTAAGCCTCCGGCACCACACTCTTCAGATGTAACAAGGAATAGCTTCCATTTGACGTCTGTCTTCTGTGTGATCGTGGTATGTCACCTGGCGAGCCGGACAATTCGTGCGTAGGTGTGAAAGCGGGCTCTACCACTGTTAAACGTAGACTGCTAAAATCCGCCCATCTACCTACATTAGCCTGAAACCGCGAAATTCATCCTATACGACAAACCACAGCAACTGCACCGAACACCAACATATAAGACAAACTGAGAAACTGTGAACGTGATATATTAATAAACAACGCTGCATTTTAAGCCAAGTAACATTATATTTACAGAACATTGAAACTGGAGCGATTTAAATATGTTGTACGCAAAATATAGTTTATATTTCAACTTTGACTCATCTGTCGTAAAAAAAATAGGACACAGCTCGCTGCAATCTCATTCAGTCGATGGACTAAATATAACTAAATTTAACCGAGTCGAATATACTGACTTAGTATAAAACATTCGCAAAAATAATTACAGTAACAAATCAATCGGCGTTTTATTCATTAGAAACATTATTTTTAATCTGTATGTATTTTTTGTAGTGTGGCTGAACGTTCGCGCGATCGAATGCATTTGTTTAAAAAAAGATCTTATTAAAAACGTTTATTGGCGCTCAAATCGATTGAATTATGGCGCCAATGTCTAACATGCACGAGTTTAGGTTAGGTTTTGTATAATAATAATAATATATGACATAATAATGTTCCAATTTATTAATTGGACAACGAAAATATTCAATTTTTTGAGGAGGAGGAGTAGGTGCTAAGGTTTCTAGTTTCACTAGCGATTGGTAAATGAAACAAGAACAAAAAAAATCAAAACGATATATTTCATTTTAAATTAATAGCTTAATTAAAACACAAAAATATAATTTAATTATAGTACATACTAGCAGTTGATAAATAACTCTTTTAAATATATTTTAATACAAAATTCACTAATAACTTTGAACTGGAAGTTTATTGCTAGCTGTTACTGGCGTTCGACTGCTTTTTATCATCCAAAAATTTGAAAAAAAAAAGTTTTTTTTAAATAACAGTAAAAGGGCATAGAGGCAATGTATGTTTCTGGCTGTATAAATATAACATATTAATACTACGAGTAAATCTATGGATTTAGAATTGTTAGTAACATTCAAAATGCACCACCAGATGTCCACAGGGACGCTATCTCTAGGAATTATTGTGAAATTACAAGTAAGTGTGATAAGACTAAAAAAACAAACTACAAATGATTATAACCCCAGTGCTTGATAAGACAGATGTCACGCAAAAAACGGCCTTACACCGAAACAAAGTTTCCGTTTTTTTCCGCGAATTCGGTCTAATGAGGCTCTTGGGTAAAACAAAAAAAAAACAAATGCTGAACATGTTTTACTAAATCCTAAATATGGAACGAGAAGGTCATTTTTCATTTTGAGTATTTTTTAGTTCCAATATTAACTCACCTGCTATAAAAATGTGATATACTTGTAAATTTTTCACTGCGTGTTAAAATAAAACAAAAATAATATATAATCAATATATATTAAAATATAAATAAACATTTAGAAAAAAAAAATACGTAGTTTACAAACCAGTATAAAAACTAACTAAATAAGGGAATTTCAAAGTATTTCACACAACCGTTATAAAATGGCAACACGCAAAACTTAACAAATGCTTGCCATATGCGAAAATGTCGCCAAAAGTTCTACTAAAAGCCTCTAAAATAGGCCGATATCTTCAAATGAACACTGAACAGTCCTTAATTCATTATAATTATTAAATATACAATTTACAGTAAAATCCGACTGTCTTAAATCAAACAAGAATCTATCCCGGTGGAAGAGGCCTAATTTTAGTCCACTTTCCTTTCCTATTCTTTTCCTATAAGGAAATGATGGGAAGAGGAAGTGGATTTTCCGGGGGAGGGGACGCATAGAAAGAGGTGTTATCCTCTTGCTTTGCGTTTCCTCCTCTGTAGATTAAGGGTAGGCAACGCATCTGTCTATGTGCAGTTGTCACTACGCTATTTCAGCGAATCTAGGCCGCTTGCTCGTTTGCCACTTTATTAAATAAAAAAAAACTATCGGTTAATTTTGTCAGAAAATATGTAAAACCTAGAATAGACATAGAAAACAGTATAAAAAGGGTCGCTAGTGATCTATTATAATTTAGTTTCACTTCTTCCCACCGGGTCAGATAACTTGTCCGTCTATAATTATTTCAAAACTGGAATGGCATGCTTGTTTAGAATAAAATATACAAAACAGAGTTTTTTTATAATTGGATAATATTTAAGTTATTGTAGTAATCTGAATGTATGGACGTATTTATTTTAAATACAATTCTTGTAGATATCTAAAATTAACAACCTGATTTCATTTACATACATCAATAATTACAAAACTATAATATAAAAAAAATCTATTATATTTTTAGTTATGATTCATGCAGTCACAAATCATGTCACATTCGTTACACATTTGTCACTTTGACATTGACAGATGTCACATATTACATAGATATGCCAACTTTTAAACCCAATTCACATTATGCCGGTCCAGTGATCGACATCAACGCTGGATTACTAGCAAAATACAAACCCACTGCAAAATTTGGGTTCCAATATTGGTATTCCAATTTTAAATTAGACATTGGTTCAAATGTTGGAGCCAACATTTGTCAAACATTTTTTTTTACACCATATACACTAAATAAGGCGACAACAGTCCATCGAATTGTTCACATTTTACGTTTTTCTGATGATGTTTAAAAAAAACTAAGAATATAAACTAACTAAATGATATGCTGAATTAAAAAATGTCTTTTTCAATATTAATTAATCTTAACATTTCAAACTATTGTAAGAATGACATAATAACAATTAAAATATAAAAAAAAAACTTTAAAGGTTTCGACAAAGTTACTTTTTTACAATATAATGAAATATGGTATATCACAATTTGCTAAAAAGATGATGAAATGATGATGAAAGGTGATGATACATTAGTGAAATGATTTTACCTTACAAATTAATATTAGCGTAACAACTTTTTATGGTAATTTATTGTTTTTTTTTTATTAAATTAAATTCAGTGTAATGAGCTTTAAATCCTAAATATAGATTTATCATTTTTAATGTAAAATAAGAAGTCAATTACGCAGTTTCAGTATCTACTATAAAAACAATTCGTGTATAAAAAATCTAATATTCGAGATCCTTAAAAATTTCGAACAGAAAATTGAATGGAGCCGACTTCATTTACAACTATTTTTGTCAAAAACTGCATAAATCAATATAGTTATAGTAGTAGTTTTAAGTAGGTAGTAAAATTAACCATAATATTTTTTTATTATGAAAAAATGTAGTTTTTTTCGTATATATTTTCTGAATGCAAATATTCACATAAAACGGCACCTTTCTAACGTACACGCGAGGTTTTGATATCAGATCTATCTATATGAAAGTTAAAATATATCCAGATTCAAACAATATTCGACCTTATGGCAACCAAATTAGGAATAATATCGAACTTCATATCTGTAAATATTTACATCTGTTACACTTAGCACTAAAAAGGCATATATTATAGAAATACCTGAAAATTAAACACTTTATCAAACATTTTTCATAAAAAACAGTCCATTTAAAAAAACAGACATAGACAATATGAGCCCGAAGTTAAATAATAATTACAAATAATGTAATCGAGTCAAACTTTTTACAGATCTAAATTATGTTTAAATAAATATGTATACAAAAAGTACAAAAGTCAAAATTTCATATTGTCAACCAGCATTAAAAATATTCAAAGTCAAAATGTGGCAAAATCATTTTTAGCTTAAAAATATCTTATTATAGAAAATTTAATGGACAAATACCATTAACAAATGCTTTTATGCGCTCAATAGAATATTTTGATGTTAAACATTTTATCTTTTTTTATCTTATACTAAACTATAATAAATTTGTACACAAAAATGCTTACCGTATGCACATAAATGCTATGAGTATAGAGGCCGTACAAATCTGCGAGTCAAAGAAAAATCTTATCACGCAAAATATTAAGACGGAAGTAGACTGTTTATTTTACAATTACTTATATTAAAACACTTTACACTAATACGACTCCCATAGTTTCGTAAGCAACATACCTGTAGTGCGAGAATGACACTTATTCGTATGTATGTAGAGGTGATATTGGAATGTCATGCGTCATACCGGCAGCACGGCCACGTGCGCGCGCGGCGCGGCGGCCGAGCGTCACGCGCGCCCACCCGACTTCTCGCCCATGCGTTTGACCAGCTCCGCTATTAACTCTCTGAAAATTAGAATTGGTTTTAAACGAAATCTGTAAACAAATTATCAACGGATAAAAAATACAAATTTTTACATTGTTACTGCACGGCTGTAACAATGTAAAAATTTACTGTCATGCAAAAACGGTCATTCACCGAAGCAAAATGTCCGTTTTTATCGCGAACTAGGACTTATGAAGCTATAAGATAACATGTAAAAAAAATCTTTGAAATGAGCTCTCTGTCCGCTTAAGTGACCATTTAATTACAAAAATTCGTCGAATGAATGGTGTTGTTGCCGTACAGCTTTAGTAGACCGATGTCATGTAAAAAAAACGGTCTTACGCCGAAGCAACCCGTTTTTTTCGCAAACTCAGTCTAATGAAGGCATAGGGCATACCCTAGAAGCATATCCTTTATTAGACATAAGGCCTTTTTTTGCGTAACATCGGTCTAATAGATAAGTCCATAGACTTAATTGGTATAATATTCACCTGTATATGATGGGGTCCATGTTGCGCGCGAGCATGTAGAGCAGCCACCAGTCGCCGAGGTCCGTGCGGCGCGACACCAGCGCCGCCGTCTCCATGGCGATGGTGCGCGAGCGCGCGTGCAGCAAGCGAGGACGCACCGACGGCACGAATATTATCACCAATCTGGAAGTAGTACTACAAAGTTAGACATTTTACACAACAAAACGTTCTTTGAAATTCTTTAAAGTACCTCTGACAAGGTCTCCGGGACCTTCTGTAGGTTTGAAACAGTTTGAAAACCGTTGAAGCACGCTAGCTATGCTTAAACTAATACTTTTTCGAAAAAAATGTATAAAGTACTGCGATAAACGAGGACCAATAAGTCGTCGATTATACTATACTGGAGGACACTCGGAACTAAATAAGATAAACAAGGAATCTCATTGGACCCAATTATGTATCATAAGAAGTACCAGGAACAAGGATGTTCTGTATTTTGGAATACATTTTATGAATGTACCAGTACCAAATGTACAAAGTACAACAGTAATAATGATTCTCGTTTCGTAATAAAGCGGATATTGTCTTAATTGCTACAATTTTTGATAAATAGCTACGTTGTTCAATAATTGAAAGAGACCAGTCTGATTAAGCCATTACAACAAATTCGTAATTCAGAAACTTTCTCAACAATGAATATTGTTTAACACTTCGACAACCTTGTTCTGGAATTCTTGACATGTAGATAACCTTTACAGAATATTAAATGAGATAAAAAAACAGACATTCATTTGACCAAAAACATCGTAATAAATGATTTGTTGTCATCTTGTTCATTGTGCAACAATAAAGAGATACACGGCCTAATTTTCAAAAGCCACTCAAATATTTAAGAGCGTCTTACATGTTAAGTCATTTTGGCGCCCCTTAAGCTTTTAAATTATCTTTTTTATAGTAGATGCTTGAAATAAATCAAAGAACTTTTTTTTTCAATTTTTTTGGGCCCTTGTCTTTGTCGCCCCTTAATGATGGCGCCAGTGTGCATTGCACACTTTGCATATAATGTAGCGGGCGTCCTTAAGTCCACGCTTAAACCCCAAATTCTACGACAATCTCGTTTAATTGTGACGCCAGTTACATTACATTTAGAGCGTCGGTGGCTCAGGGGTTTAGCTCTTGACTTGTAAACTGCGGGTCCCGAGTTCGAATCCCACCATGTACCAATGCGTTTTTAGATTTTCTATTTTCATATGTACATATTTACCCGACGCTCTTAGGTGAATGAAAACATCGTGATGCAACCTGCATATATCGGCGAAGAAATTCAAAGATATGTGTATTAACGCAAAATACGCGCTAGTCGTGGAGTTGCGGAAAATGGAGCCCATCATGGGTCGAAACCTTTAACCTTTTTACATTTTAAGCGTTGCGTTAGTTTGATTACCGTTTGAACATTCTGCTGGCAGACAGATAAAAAACTTTGAAACTTTTACTGACCTGTAAATAATAAGTAGTGTGAGGATAACTGCGAGGATGATGTACCAGAACCAGATGAAGATGTACGTCTTCTCGTTGACAATATTCAGTGGTAAGATGCAGAGGCTGTCATGCGTCTGTATACTGCCCGAGGGTCCGAACTTGTGGAACGTGCACTTCGTCACCCGAGGGAACACGTATATCATCGGATCAAATCTGAAATATTAAGCTTATATTTAAAATCTATACTAATATTATAAAGAAACTTTGTATTTTTGTATGTATTGAAATAACTCAAGAACTAATGTGCCGATTTTAATTTCTTCCGCCTTTATAAAGCTACACTATCCCCGAGTAACATAGGCTATATTTTTTAAAATCACGCGGACGAAGTCGCAAACAACAGCTAGTGATGAATGGGTAATGTAAATTTGACCTTTAGTAGACTAAATAACTAAACAATTTTGACTAATAAGACATCAATTGATTCGTATCGACTCTTATAACCGTTGAATATCATAATCCTGTAATTATATGATTTAAAAACAAAGATATAACGTTACAAAACGTGTTGCAAATTATCGGCGATAACTTATAAACCGCGTGTGGTCTCTTAGTACAGTTATTTTTATATAATCTGTAAGCTGAGACATTGAACACAAGCAGAACACAATAGCTCTGTTGTGTGTTAAGCCCACGCGTATCACGACGGGTTTTGAGAGTACCCTAAGTTAGTGACTTGGATGTTTTCCTTCATCTTAAGACAATCAGATTCATTGCGTATTCTCCTGGATTATCCTACTATAATCGAAGATGGCTAACAATCCGCTGGTAGTCTTGTTCACACCAGGATTGTTTTTTAGTTGAGTAGCAAGTAGCAAGTATCCGAACAAAGGATTTACTAGTCTACTCTAATAAAATGTTGTTCGAGCACGTGTAGTTACTAACTTACTTGCTACTTGGCTAAAATACTATCCTGGTGTGTACAAGGCTTAAGGGTGTTCAAACAACATTACTTTAGAGTTGATTAATTAATTGTTTATTCCGACACGTTTGGTTACTAAATTATTTGCTGTTCGACTAAAATATTGTACTAAAACTTTAGGTTACATCTAACACAAAATTATATCCTTACCTTTGTTCCTGCGGCATCTCACTGCGTGACAACACCCTGGTGCCGTACGAGAGGAACTCTCCATTGAAGAAGCTGTCCATCATCCACATCTGCAGCACGATGTTGACCAGGCAGAGCAGCTCGCAGCCCCAGTACCGCAGCGCGTACAACTTATGCGTCTGGAACAGTACCACAACAAATAAATACTTAGTATTAAGACAAAACATAGATAAAATTGTAGAATATAGACATAAGTCAGATGTAACTTCCTTCTATACTAATATTATAAAGAGAGAAACTTTGTATATTTGTATGTATTGAAATAACTCAAGAACTACTGGACCGATTTCAAAAATTCTTTCACTAATAGAAAGCTACATTATCCCCGAGTCGCATAGGCTATATTTTTTAATTCCACGCGGACGAAGTCGCGAGCAACAGCTAGTTATTAATAAAGTTATCATGTGCCTTATTTCTTACAAGCTGTTGCTTGCCACTTCGTCCGCGCGGAATTAAAAAAATATAGCCTATGTTACTTGGGGATCATGTAGCTTATTAACAGTGAAAGAATATTTGAAATCGGTCCAGTAGTTTTTGAGTTATTTCAATACATACAAATAAAAAAAGTGTCTCTCTCTTTATAATATTAGTATAGAAGGTGCCATGTGACTCATCTATACTAATATTATAAAGACAGAAACTTTGTATTTTTGTATTTATTGAAATAACTCAAGAACTACTGGGCCGATTTCAAGTATTCTTTCACTCATAGAAAGCTACATTATCCCCGAGTAACATAGGCTATATTATTTAATTCCACGCGGACGAAGTCGCGCACAACAGCTAGTTTCTTATAAATAATAAACATATCCATAAAAAGATTGGCTCATGGTCATAATTGCGATCGCTTGAAAGACTTCACTTATCAGACTTGTTAATTTCTATTTAACGTTATTACGCAAGATATTTATAGTATCAAATCACAACAGACATGTCTGTAGTAATGATTTTCCTATACCTATTCAAATACAAAAATAAATCAATCACATGACATATTACTAGAATTTCCTTAGTAACATTGCAAGCAATTATGTGAGGCGCCGTATGGTATGCGGATAAGCATACCTTGACCCAGGACATTGTCCTGCGAGGAATGTATGTACTATATTATGTAATACATAACGAATGAGGTGACGACCTATTGTAGCGATGCATATGCGAACAGGAAATACTGCAATATTTGTTGTTGTGAATGCATTTTGCAAAACACAATACGATGAAATATGGTATATTGAGTGCAAAAAAAGGGTTTTTTTTTATAATACAAAGTGGCATACCGGCAAGCGGCCACCTGAATTCGCTGAAATAACGAAGCGACCGTTGCCCATAAACATCTGCTATTGCAGTTGCGTTGCCCACCCTTAATCTACGGAGGAAAGACACAGCAAGAGGATAATTCCTCTTTCTATACGTCCCCTCCCCCGCCATCTCCACTTACCCTTCCCATTATTTCCTTATAAGAAAAAGATAGGAAAAAACTGGACTAAAATTAGGCCTCTGACACCCTCGTCAGACGAAACACGGAATAGCTTCCATTTGACGCCTGTCTTGTGTGTGTTCGTGGTATTTCTCCGGGCGAGCCGGACAATTCGTGCAAAGACGTTGAAGCGGGCTCTACCACTGTTAGTTTTTTATTCTGTTTACACTCCTATAGGAAGCTATTTAGTTAGGTAGGTATATTTCTTTTTTACCTTAGTTATTTCAAGAATGTCATTGTGGACAAATCATTGTCAATATCGGCGTTTAAAACTAACATTGAAGGCATATGTAATGCTAAAATATATCAAATATCAAATATAATTATGATATTTAAGAGGAATTATCAAACATTCAACATAAAATCCGGTTTAGGATATTTGTTAAACATAAACATCAGAACACAGTTAAATAATGTAATTACATCATTATGCCAAAGCCTAGTTATACATAACGTCATAATTTTTTTCTGACTCAAGATCCATCTAAAATTTTCAGACAGATCTGGGAAGAGAAATCCGTGATCAAAATGTTCACCTTATCACCTATCCTGCGCATCTATAGAAATTTACGCGCGGTTACCGAAAACGGGACAATTTGGAGACAGATTATTCCGAGGACACACATGACTGTAAAACGGGACGTCTGATCACGTTAGTTGTACCTCATAAAATATCTAGTATAACGATTACGACATAACACAAATCTCATATAATAATAATCCAACATAAACCTACGACGGATATAAACATAAAATATAAAATGATCAGACGATAAACATCCGATCATCGAGACGGTATAATGGAGGCGCGTCACTCGGGGGCGGTGTCGAGTCTACAATGGACCTTTCATACGTAAACACGAGCCCCCATATCGCGTCGCAGATAACGTACAAACAAGCTCACATCTCGACCACCTGCGTATCAAGGCTGAAGAGCTGGTCAGTTATGTAAAATTAAACTCGAGTTAAACTGTTCAAACGGTCGTGCATAATTATACTTCTATCTTTCTAACGACCGAATTTACATCTAATCTTAAAGTAAACAAAACTTAAAATCTAACAGACGTCAATTAGATGTTATTGTTTAAGCGTGATACTATAATTTAAGACACTGTTACATATTTAAGACGATTCAGAATTCGACCATTAGTTCTGTCGATGACGTTACGAACACTTTCGCAAGCACAAGATACAAAAAAATCTAGCTATTATACATTTTGTGATAGCCGTTTTTTAAACATAAGTAAAAGTGTGACATTGAACGGCCAAAATTAAATGATAATAAGGTAGCGAATTTGCACAAAAAGACTATAAAACTTCTGTCAATGCTTTTCTGTTAACGTTACCACATAGTTTGCCAAACCAAGGAAACTAAACGCAATGATCTGTAAAAGAATATCTTGCGATATTAACCTAATTTTTTAACATTTCATTTATATTAAGAAACGTTTTAAATCCAAAACATATTAGGTAAGGTCTGTTTACTGTTACTCCACATTGGTCACTAAATCCTTGTTCGCACTATGATAGTATTTTATTCGAGCAGCCAGTAGCTCAGGCATGACAGGTATGGTCTTCTCCAACTAATCTTGATGGGCAAAACAAAAAAAAAATGTCGGTCGCGGAAAGAAGTCGTGGCTACGGAACATCCGAGAGTGGACAGGAATTGCGAGTGCCGAACAACTGTTTCGACTCGCAAGAGACAGGGACAAATATGGGGAACTGACCGCCAACCTCCGTCTTACCCGTCTCCGTCTCCATTAATCTACTCTACTAAAATGTTCCTGTTCGGCACGTTTAGTTGCTATATTAATTGCTACTCGACTAAAATACTATCCTGTTGCGTACAAGGCTTTAAGCCAGTGTTTGCTTGTACTAACGAACTAATAACTCTTGCGACGGTTACTTTTAAAGTAAAGCAACTGAACAGAAAATTCTAGTACCAATTCTTAAATGCAGAATCAATTGTGGAACACAGATATTATTGTACTCGTATGCGAATTGATTTGATCCCTTGTTTTTTCTCAGTTTAGTATAAACTCAAGGCGAAACTATGAGATTTGAATTTCATGTTGTTCTCGCGTCAATCATTCGTGTTTCTACATTATTCATTGTCATTTTGAAATTCTAATCATAGTTACGATGTTTTTGAATAATTTTGTATTCATAAATTGTTATTTCGAAAATATAATTTGCTCAAACATACATTTTTCTTAACCACTAACACTTACCACACTAAAAAAAGTCGCATAAAATGGTATCAAAATTACACGAGCTGTAGAATTTGAAGTTTAATCGTGGACTTAACATGTAAGACGCTCTTAAATATTTGAGTAGCGTTTGAACATTCGGCCGGTAGCTTTTAACAGTGGAACATTACCTTAGTGGTTGACTGTGACTATATGGCTTCATTAGACCGCGTTCGCGATTATAAACGGTAATTTTGATTCGGCGTAAGGACGTTTTTGCCTGAACTCTGTCTAATGAAGCCGTAGAATTAAACCGACAGTGCATAGACTCCTTCGTTTATTAAATGGAAACTATTAATTAGGGAACGTCATATATCAACGTTATCCACAGCACTTAAATATTTCTAATTTAAAGTGGTAGTTATTTTTGTTATCCAATTAGGGGATCTTGCTTCAAAGCTAATACAAGAGGGCGCATAAGTTAAGTTGTAATTTGAGAAGTTTAAAGTTCTATTTCAAGCTACACTAAGAAAAACAAACCTTTTAACACATGTTTTTATATTTCTAGACGTCTTCTAACCTTCATAACAGAGAAATCTTCTTTGAATAATACACTTAAACATGAATACGCGAGAATCCAAGGAACTGCGGCTTTCGTCATGCTGCAGGTTTCTCGTAGAAAGCTGTCCCATAAAACTAAGTTAAAATTACAAAATTATTTCATTTTATTTTCTTTCCAATAAAGTGTTCTTAACATATCAAAATGCCATCTCTAGAAACTTATTGCGTAGTTCACCATCATTTGAGAACTTGCACCTTTGTTGTAACCCCAGTGCACAGAGCACACGACAGATGTGCCTTTGTATCAGCACCTGGACCTTTTTTGTCCCACCCCCGGACAGGACAACTACGCTTTATATCGCTTTGTATGGAATTAAAACCAATATTTACCGACAGATGCTAATTTAGATTAATATTCTCGATAACAGATGTCGCTACTTGTAACGTAATTTATAAAATGTTGTCTAATGATAAAAGTTTGGATATTTTGATTGAAATATAAAAGACTGAACAAATTGTAACGTATGGCTTCATTAGGCCCGGTTCGCGATAAAACCGGAGTTTTTGCTTCGACGTAAGGCCGTTTTTTGCGTAACAACGGTCTAATGAATCCGTAGGAAAAAATAAATATTTTACCAATCGAAAATATCATTGAGTTATCAAGCCGTTAAGCCGGGAGAGGTTATAGTAAGAGATATAATCATATTATTCCGTGTTAAATAAGTAAAAGAGGGTAAAAGCAGTGATTTTAGGATATAATAAAACTTCATTGTTTCTTCTAAAAGTTATTGAAACACCTACACTTCGGAATATGTTCAAAAAAGAGTCATCAAACTTAAAAACCTATGTCGTTGACTTTAAAATTTCAAGTTAGTCATTTGTATTTTGTGATTCATAAAATAAATATGCATATACAAATTCACAGGAAAGACATACTAAGTAACATATTCATCAACTTCCTTTGCCTACTAATTTCGACAAAAAAAAATAACAAAAAACATGACCGTCGCAAAAACCAGAGACAAACATAATTGAATTCCTATTTAATAAAAATAAAGTTAAATAATATAGTCGAAACCTTGATACGCGGGAGTCCGAGGGAACGCGATATTTGTCTTGCTTATTGAGGTTTCTCTCTAATCCGAGTTTCTCGCTTATGGAGGTAGCTCGCTTATTATATTTAGTATGAGACAATTGTTTGATAATGTGCAGATTCGGCCAAAAACCTTGTTATTGTAAGTCGACCCGGTTTTTTTTACCCCATAATAAAAGCATTGTTGGGGTTTCGATAACAGATGGCGGTAGTAGTCTCTAACACCACTGTTACCTAGAATATTGCCAGATCGGTTTACATCAGAATTATTTCAAGTTAAAGTGTAAGTTGATAACTAAAATGGCCTGTTGAATCATAATGGACTGTTCATTTGATACGTGACGTAAAGGTTTAATTTTGAATTCAAATACGTATAAAGATATAGGCTTATTATTGTTTTTTTAAGATACTTTATTCGTAGGTATAGTAATTATCTAAAGAAGAAAACTTAGTATTTTTGTACGTATTGAAATAAGTCAAAAACTATGGCCGATTCCAACAATTCTTTCAACATAACAAACCTACATTATCCTTGTGTAACATTGGCTATATTTTTTTAATTCCACGCGGACGAAATCGCAACAGCTAGCATATAAAAAAGGTACCATGTTTTGTGTCATCTAGTATAACGGTACACTGAGTGACAGCTGACAGTACCGTTAGACCAAAAGTGGTGGGCATGAGCCGGTTAAAGTACAGTCGTGCACAAAAACTATAAGAACAATTATTATCATTTTATACTTGAACTATTACCACGCTTAACATAGATTCGACATAAACAAAGTTATTATTAAATTCTTCAAGTAGTTCATAGTCCTGGATAAGCGTTTCTTTTTATTTTAAATAGGGTAGACAAAAGTTAAAATACATCCAAAAAATTTAGGTTAGGAAAGTGCTATTTCTTATGTATTAAATAATGAATGAGTATTATGTTTGAATTAACACAGGTAACCTAGAAATATCCCTGAATAATCCAGGCCATAAACGGTTCGCAATTTAATCTACTTGACGCACGTTCAGAATTTAAGGCAGTATCTACAATATATTCATATTTATCGATGTGCAAAGAATAACAACAAACTAGTGAATGTGTTCACGCGCCTTTAAGTTCAGGTCAGTTCGTTCCATTCGAGTGAACTCTCCCATTCACCGAGTGAATGAGATGCAGGTCAGGCAGCACGTACACACGATTTATAAAACACGTGATTACAGAAGCGGATGTTTTACAAAATTCAAATTCTAACCTCGTCTCTTAAATAACCCTGAAATTTTGATACATGCACATACTAGCGAAGAAATTCAAAGATATGTGTGAAGTCACGCAAAATACGCGCTAGTCGTGAAGTTTCGGAAAATGGAGCCAATCATGGGTCGAACTAAACACTACCTTGAGATTTGACTGCAAAACTGCGTTTAAAAAAACCGCCTTCCAAAACAAAAAAAAACATATTTAAATAAAAAGCATAAAAAACTAAA
>QDHC01006764.1:57296-69053 GCA_013186455.1 Papilio dardanus tibullus | reverse complement strand
TTATTGCCGTTAGATGTCGTTCCACGTGACGTCATAGTTTACTCATTAGCGTCGTGACGTCACCAAGGTAGAGTCACCGTTACACGCCCCCGTAGTGTCTGACACCGAAGAGATATTTTGTCATGAATCGTGACTCTCGAGTTATAGCCTTTTTATTACCTGTTATATTGATAAATAGATGTATTAAGATTGTGTGTTTTTAATATTATTGTATTATTAACACTATATTACAATAATAATATTTGTTTACACGTGTCATTGTAATAACCACTTTACTGACTTTTTTGTGTATTTTACTACATACGTATAATACAATTTTGTCTTTACATGCTCGGCACGCCTTTATAAATTAAATTTACAAAATATAGTCACGTACTAAACTTGCTTAGATCACCATAAAGATAGTTGTGCTATTTGCAAACGTGATTTTTGTCTTCATAAATATGACACAGAAGTAAAAACCCACTTCCTTTGTTCTACAGATTAGTTAGCAAATTATATTACACTAACTGTTGTACGCGACTTCGTCCGCGTGGAATAAATAATATAGCCTATGTCACTCGGGAATAATGTACCTTTACAATGGTGAAAGAATTTTTGAAATCGGCCCAGTAGTTCTAGAGTTATTACAATACATACAAAAAATCAAAAATACAAAAATACAAAGTATCTCTCTTTATAATATTAAGTATGATATAGATTTTATTTTATAGATATTATTGTTATTTAGAAAATTTAATAATAATAAAGTTGTATGAACGTATTTTAATAACCTGAATAAGCATAGGTAATTCAAGAATATTGTATAAAAGTGAAAAACGAGCAAGCGGTCACCTGGATTCGCTGAAAAAGCTACACGACCGCTGCTCATAGACATCTACAATAGCAGAAGCGTTGCCTACCCATAATCTACGGAAGAGGAGACGCACAGCAAGAGGATAATATTTTATATGTCTCAATAAGAACTAATACTAATGAACTGTACTAATTACTACATTACCTGGAAGAAAAGCACGAAGCACACCCATTGGTAATATGTGTAGTACTTCTTCTCCTGTGTGCTGTCGTACTCGTTTGCTATACCGGGGTGCGCCACCGCTTTGCCCACCTGTGGGACACAGAAACAATCTTACTAATATGATAGTATAGATGGAAGTATGTTTGTTGATCTCCAGGACGGTTCAACGGATCTCAATGTTTGGCTCAGATGTAGAATAGTATGGAACACGTAGGCTACTTACTAACATTTTTTTTATACTCCGTGCAGATAAATTCGGGGGCAGAAGCTAGTTATTTAACTTAGTTCCCAATCAGCACAATATTAGCCAGATCTAATTTCACACTGTAACAAACTCTAAAGCCTTGTTCGCACCAGGATAGTATTTTAGTCGAGTAGCATTTATCCCAAAAAAGGATTTACTCGTTCGGACTCGTTTAAGCCTAAATTTACGCAGTAGGGTAGTAATATAGTAACTAAACGTGTCCGAACAGCAACAATTTAGTAAAATAGATTAGTTAATCCTTTGTTCGGATACTCGCTACTTGCTACTCGACTAAAATACTATCCTAGTGTGTACAAGGCTCTAAGGTAGTTTAACAAATTATTAATAAGGCATGATCAAAATGACATTAGAAACCCAAGCAATTAATATTAATTAACTAAACATGTTAAAGATCAAATAGTGATCACATGCCGACCTAATTACCGACCACCGAGGCCAGACCTCCCGCGGCCCACACGTGTTAAACACATTGCACGCTGCAAGGACTTAATGTAAAGTTTTGGCAGATGCGGTATTGGGTTTTTCCTTTTATAGCGTGTCAATTTGATGTATGGAGAAGATACCGCATGTGGATTAATGTGGAAAGATTTAAAATGCAACAATATTGAGAAAAAGCAGTCGAATAATCGTCAAAAATAACATTTTACAACTTTATTACAATTTTATATTTACCTTGCTTACAGAGGTTTCTCCCTAATCCGAGTTTCTCGCTTATGGAGGTAGGTCGTCGGGACCTGAGAATGTTTGACTGTGTACAGGTCTAAATGCTCGATTTATGTTTTAACCTCGTTCCCACTCGAGATGGGAGGCATTTTAAAATTGCACACCACTTAAAAGCACTTGTGCGATATCCTCGCTGAAGAACCACTAGAGATAAAATCCCAGCTTTACGTGGGGTTGATTTAAACACGCTGGGAGAACGGAGAATATGATAAATGCGTAAAAAGTTACATATAAATTTACATTAAAGATATATAACTTTTTTCTCCAGATTTAAAATTAAAATAAATAAACTACCAGAATCACAGCTATTTCTTTCTCCTATCAATAAAATTGTGACTTTACTTTCGCTTAATATACATTCTAATAATTGATTTACATAGCTTAAAGCCTTGTTCGCACCAGTATTTTAGTCGAGTAACAAATAGCAAGTATCGCAGTAAAGGTTTTACTAATCTACTCTATTAAATGTTGCTGTTCGGACACGTTTAGTTACTAAATTATTTGCTACTCGACAAAAATACTATCCTGGTAGGAGGCTTTAGAGCAGGTTATTATAATTAGTTTACCGGATTGACAGACGAGTAGATCTGAACCTGTTAACTTTCTGATAACTTTCACTAACACTCAAAGCGACACAAGTAACTTATCACTTAATCTCTGCAAAGATTTTTATCAAATCTAAAAACTTTATAATCATATGTTTATGCTCTTGAACACTATAATTTTACTAAGGATTAATCCATTTATTATTGTTTTTAACCGAAATAAAAGAATACTTTGAAATCATCACAAAATTACTACAGACCTACAATCTAACCGCTGGTAGATCCTGACGTAACGAACAGGACAAATAAATGACGTCAGCTTGTGTAATTAAACAATTCAATGACAAAGCGGAAGATCTCGGAACAGTCCATAAGTCACACACGCGGTGACAGATCAGCTGTTTCATTCATTAATTCAAAGTGCATCAGATGCAATGAATCACCAGAAATAATAGTTGTATTATTCTAGTACTGGCGTCTCGAAAACTGGATAACGGATTTTATTTCGAAAGTAAACGGAAGCTTGTAGCCTATTATGGTTGGACAAAATTAAAGACAAGAGAAAATTCCACCCGAATGTCGGGTAATGCTATCTCAAAAAGAAATTAGACAATACAAAATAGTCTATACCAACAGGTTTCATATAAAAATACACAACTTAAGTTTCTTTCCAAAAGTCATGATTAAGAAAAGTTAACAAAGTATTTCAAACCCGTAGGGAAGAAACTTTTATACTTTTAATAAGGAAGAAAAGTCACCTAACAAAAGGACCCAGGATAAATGATGTCAGACGAGTGCAAAACACGTCCTAATGAAGACAAAATCAAAGCGGGTCATTTCAGACTTCAACCGGTGTGATTGTATGAGTCAGACACACCGACTTGATTTCCTCAACAAGTGGCCGACCACAGGGCTGACAACTGACAATTTTTAAATACTTTTTTATTCCAATGACTAACTATTAAAGCTCTATCAAGATTAGATCAACGAGTTAAGAATCTAAGCTTTTGTAGATATAACCAAAAGATAAAATAATAAAATTAACAATATTTGTGGAAGAAAATATTAATAATCTTCCATCAAACCAAATCGGCATTAATGGAAAAATAACATAACAATAAAAAGTAAAGAACAAAATTATTAATGCAAATATTGAAGAAATTAACTCAAGTAATCCAAGGGGCAGCCCTAATTCGCACGTAAATTCACAATGAAGCATTCACACAGTCAGGAGAAATGCATAATTAACTGAGATTTCAGCAAATTAAAGTAGGATAGTGGGTGAACGTGATATTCGGAGGACTTTAAATAAACCCAGTAAGCTCTGACGACCAGATTGAGCAGACGGTAAGATCATAATGTTACGTTGCTCTAACACAGAGTCGTTTAATGGTTAATTAAGATATTCCTTAGGGTCGAAACAGATCAAGATCTGTTTAAACTTTATTAATAGTGTTGCACTTTCTTCTACCACCTAACTTTAGAGAATCTAATATAAGACGGAAAGATTCTAAATTAAAACGTTTACAGCATACAGGCGTACAGACTTACAAAGCAAACCGGGACCTGTAAGTCTGTCATTGCATTGCTAATGAAATGTCATAAATCTTCTCACGTGCGCGCAGAGGAAGTGGCCAGTTACTGGCTCTGGGTGCTATTGTCAACTCGAATGTAATTTGTGCAACGATTTGCTGCTCTTGTACAATGATTACTCTTATTAAATGACGAGATGTACTGACCTATAACTTCAAATGTTAAATAATGAAATAATTGGAAATAGGTATAATCTAATCTGATATTAACCGGTATACTAGCTGGTAATCTAAGGCATTACATGAAGATAACTCGAACCCTAAAGCCTTGTACGCAACAGGGGGCTACTGTAATTTTTGATCGGCGATATCGCTGATGGAATCGACAAAAATGTATGGCATTGACATTGGATAAGTCATGTGCTTGTCTGTCACGTGTGAGATATCGTACGTCATTGTCAGTTCCATACATTTTTAACGTTTGCTATAGAATCGTTTCGTAGCGAATTTACTTTGGATACCCCTGGATAGTAATTTAGTCCGAACGGCAACATTTTAATAGAGTAGATTAGTAAATCCTTTGTTCGGATACTTGCTACTCGATTAAAATACTATCCTGGTGAGAACAAGGCATAAGTGTAGATAAATTACCCAAATTAAAGGAATTAGATGTTATTATAAAAAACTATGTTATTTTTAGATAACCCGCTTATAAATGTTAGTAGGTTATCTACATTACACCCCATCTATCAGTGTCAAAACTTCGCAAAATACACAACATGAGTCTCGTTTACTGGTAAACGATTTATATATTGTTCGTAAGAAACGGGATTCTTATGTTTTAGCTGTTTGAGCTCCCGATATTTCGGCACAGTTGCATGCGCCATTGTCATCTGACAGAGGTATGTTAGTAAAAAGGTATAAAAGTTTAAAGTTATATAAGCGATTCATACATTCTCAAAGACTTAGTGCTCTTTTTAATCTAGCTAGGCACTGAAATAGTTTCTGGAATGTTCCCATTTCATAATGCGCTCTTACAAACAAGACATAAGACTGTTAGGATATGGTAGAAGTGATGACGTTAAACATATGTGTGGAATTTACATTTGATCCTTATCCTTATCCTTACATAGTATAAAACAATGACGCTTTTTTATGTTTATCCCTATATATGCTTGAATCTTTAAAACTACCCAACGGATTTTGATGCTGTTTTTTTAATAGATAGAGTGATTCACAAGGAAGGTTTATATATATAACTAGCGACCCGCCCCTGCTTCGCACGGGTTCAATTATTGTTAGCATGGCTGTTATATATAATGTTGACAGTTTTTCTGTAGTGTATTTTGTATCAGTTCTGCACCAGTGCGAAGCCGGGGCGAGTCGCGAGTAGCTACTATTATACTAGCTAGTTTTTTTTAGTATAAAGCGTATAAAGTGTAAACGATATGAAAATTTCCGACAATGTGTACATAAAAGTAATGAAAAATATCCGCCAACCTTCACACATAGCTCGTTTAGGTAAACAACTAATTAGTGATTTCACAAGCAATCGACCTAAATGTCGCGTCACCCAAACCGCGTACAATACGCCGTAAATTAAACGTAATAATAAATTGGTAGCTTTATCAGTAAAACACACGCTGTTTGCCAATATTTAAAATAAACAATTACACAACAAAATATAACCTTAAAGCCTAAACATTAATGAGCTATAAACTAAAATACTAAAATAAGAGACAAGACTTTAAAACCCGCATTTTATGGAAATCTGGAAATGTTTAAGTCGTAGTAAAATTAAACAATCGAAAATTGTAAGGGCAACGATAATTTAACATAATTTTCTAATACTTCTGCAGTTAACTTAACATGGGAATCTTCATATTTGTAGTCTATTTGACCATCTAATGAAGCTCTTTTTAGGTGTATTAATCACTTTGTAATTAAACAAAAAGCAATACATAGTGGGGGACAATGCATACATTGGCCTGACGCCAAGGCTCCTTGTATAAAGCATACTTAGAACATCTCTTTGTGTCGTCGAGGAGCATTCAGACTTTTGGTATCACGAAACTTTGTCTCGAGATTGTAATACCGAGAAGGTGCTTTTTCTAGTTTATCTAAGCTTCTTGCGATGCTACTTTATAGCGCTTAGATAATTCCATTCATTAGTATTCTCTGTATTTAATTTGCAATTTTTTCTTTGCCCCTTTTAAATCAAAATCACAATATCTGAGACTATTATTGACAAGGTTAATCCCACGCCAATTAAAGTCCGTTGAAACCATTAATCGTCAGTCCGTGAGTTAACTGCCGATTAAAATAAAGTGCAAAACGATCTCTATTCGTGTCTAAAATGAACTAATAGATGGCGACACTTAGTCGCCGTGCGGCTAGGTTTGTTTATAAATTGTTATGACTCAATTATGCCATTTTAGTTTAGATTCGTGCGGTTTGTAAATATATTATAAGAATTAACATATTACGTAGGATTAATTAATAGAATGATATATTGTCATAAACAGTAGTAACGTAATAAAGAGTAAGTACCAATGAATCATATTATATGAGTACTCAATATTGCCCTTATTAATATTAATGATCACATTTTTTCACCCTGCAGAGGTAACAATCGGAGGTAAGCAGCATTATTCGACTGGTTTCCCAAGACCTACTTATTCAGACTGGCAATACGTAATTCTAGGCAATATCACATCAAATTGTGTAATGTCAGGTGCGGCTGCGAATGATTAACTCATCGTTTAAGTAGGAGTTATTAACACAAAACTTTTAAAGGTTACTTGCTAATTGTGTAAGACAAAAAATACTCTCACGGTCATATCTCATTTATTGAGCGGATATAATTAAAATGGGTGACATTTAGCTATTGGAAACAAGCTATATAGGATAGCAAATACACTGTCGCTTCCCCACCCTTTGCGCACTCATCGAAAACTTCAACATTTATTATTATACGATTAGGAATAACCTATTTTAAAAATCTAGGTGAGACATACTTGTAGTTAATGTTGTTGTTAGGTGACATATAACATTGTTGCATCATAAATCTGTGCCGTGAGCGGTAAATAACAAATGCGTCGTCAGTCACATGTGGAACAAATCGCAAAGTGTTTGCACATGTAAGCCTTTACGTGTTCTATCGACAAATGTAACATATTAACCCAAAAACAGCACTGCACTGACACTTGTATTGACAAATATTGTCATTCCTTTCAATAACTGTGGAAAGGATAGAGAAGACAATATATCTAGTCACTGGGAGTCGAAATTCTAACAATTTACAAGGAATGGAGCATTGCGTTATTTCTAACCTACAAGAACACATACATTAATAGAATTAATATATGAATGTTGCCGGCGGTAGTGTAATCAAATAAACATTAGGCAACACGCTTCCGCGCCTCTGGCGTTGTAAATCATACACATTCACACATTCCTTGTCATTGACGTTATTTTTAAACCCCAGTTTATCTATGTACGACCAGGCCTATTTCATACAGGAATGTAGCAAATGCATTGGATTAAAAATGTTATTATTAAATTAGTCGTAGATTAAATTTTTGGGAGCACTGACCTTTCGTTGTGTATGTTGGCAAACGCGGTTTAAAACTTAAACATTGTGCTATTTTTCTTACTGTCACATTAAAAGAGTCTTGTAACAATTTCTAGTCAGTTATTTAATGTGGATTTCTCAGTGTAAACCTACATTACGTGTATTAATAGTATTTTATTGTGCTTGGTAAACTTGGTGTTTCAGATGACGGTACTGAAGATTTTGTTGTTAAAACAATAGCAACACTTACCTCTCTAGCAAAAGCATCTGGCATCGTGAAGGTAGAGGTAATCCAACAGAATGTGTTAACGACATTAACAGGGAGACCGCTGACGATGCACTGTATGGGATGCCCGACGTACTGCGTGGCGGTGATGATGAGGGAGCAGGTGAGCAGCAGCACCGTCGTGAACACATTATGGAGGCGGAACACCGCATTGTCAGTCTTTATATCTTGGTACTTGAAGTACACGCTTAGTCCACCTAAAAGTCTCAACATCTTGAGCTTATAGCATTACGCAATTATCGAGTTATGTGCGTTTTCTTAACTATGTAAAATCAGTCTTGTCAAAAATTCATAGTATCGCTGTTCCGCGATGCGAGATTATTGTCGAGATTGCTTGTTGTATCTGCAACAAAAGAAAACAAACAATTAGATAAATGTCACATGTAATCTAAAACGATGCAATCGAACCTGAACGTCGTCGGGACCACAGACTGACTCTCGCATATAGAGGTTTCTCGCTGGTCCAGGTTTCGCTTATCCAGGTTTGTGTTGAAAAAGGTAAAAGAAATGTCTGAAGTTACTCCTAAATTAACGGACGATAAGTAATTAATACAAAAACTATTAAGATTTTACGACATCTCACGACATATACAGATAACAACATAATTATCGAAATATTTATCCGCCCTACAATAAAGTACAAATAGAGTATTTCCTACGCAAATATGATATTACAGCACAGTTTGCATGTCGAATTACATATTGCATTAGACACGGTGGACGAACAATACAACCATGCGATTACGCTTTTAACACACCACTAGATTAAATAAATACTCCAAGCACAAGCCAAGCATCAAACAATACGTTTTAAACCTTAACTTAATTTAATTAAAGTATAAATTCGTCCGATACGTAAAGGGATCCCGCAAGGTACAATATTAGGACCAGTGCTTCTACTAAAGGTTAACGCCCGACTATCGCGATTACAGCTACAATAAAAAGTTAATAGTGCATGGCTGATTCAGATTAAAGGGGTTCTATAATCTGCATACGAATAATGCAAGTTTGAGTTACTTCCTAGTTTATTATTAGAAATTAATCAAACCTACAATAGTTTTAAATCTGTAATAGGTTTAAATCCAGTACACACTATGTTCTGGGACGTAAAATTGATAAAATCTATCAAATGGGACAGTTCTACTAAATGCAGTTGTGCAAACAAAAGTTAAACTTGGGCAATAGATGATTGTGCTTAATTTTTTGGGCTCTTAATTAAAAATATTAAACACTTGTTAACACATTTACACTTACTTATATTTTTTCACGTTATAGTTAACAGAAGACTTCTTCAAGTAACAACCAAAGAGAATGTGAATAAAATCTCACACGATGGGAATAAAGATTTTCTCATTCAAACAGAAAGACTTACTATAACGCTGAAATATACTACATAACAATATAGATATTATTATAGCTCAATGATTAGAATCATGAGAAGATGTGTGAGAGACTAGGAAACTATAAACGGAAAGAAAAATAAATATATCTCCTTGGAGAAACTAGTTCTCAAAAGAAGTAACTGAAACGCTATTTATGTCAAGTAGTATCGAAAAAATAATAGAGGCAAAGGTGAGGAAGAATTGTTTCTGACCTTAAATAAACCTTTTCCGGAAAATTACCATTCGAATGAGAAATTATCACACAAATTATTGAGGCTTGACATTACAAGTGGCAACTATCAAAGGAGACCTTATGTAGTGAAATAGCAAGTCCAGTTTTGGTAAGAGTACAAGAGACAAAAGAAAGTAGAAAAATCGTCACGGTTTCTAATCAATATAATTCATTTCTTCAAATAGAGATTACCGGATACAAAGGTGTAAAAAACAACTTTTTATCCGTTCTTATCGTCATGTAAATTGATTTTATTTAGAATATGACAAAACCGTGATCTATTATTTAGCATCGCTTTCTAAATGTAACGCTAAAAAACGAACCATCTAACAATAATGAAATTGGTAGGAAAAACTTTTAGCATTGAGTAAAGAAGTTTTTTTTAAAAAGATGGTAGCTGAAAACTTTCACAATTTCAGCAAGAAAAGGTTTCTAATAATCTGTCTAAATTACTTTCAAAGTCCTGAATAAGACACAAATGCTTAACTAAATATTTTTTCGGTCTACGCCTACTAAAATACTGTTTCTATGTCATATCTAAAAATACAATAATTTCGTAATCAAAAAATCTGTGTCATCTATCAATGTAAATCATTGAAAAACATTGAACACAAAGAAACCTTAAATAAAATGTGATGGCGGTGTTGAAAAGTGTACCATCTGGTTGTCTCTTAAAACAAGGGAGAGATACAACTAATGAAAGACTAACAAATGGAAACATTATCCTGGCAATAATAAATTATTGGATGTTACCACTGATCTATATAAGGAGTCAGACTATAAGACATCGTATTTTGTTCCTAGATTAGATTTAACAGTAGTTTATTGAACATTAGTAAGTAAATCAATATCGAGGAATTAAAATGTATCATAATAATAATGAATGGGAACACTCACGTCTAATCACCTATCGCAAATACTGCAAAGAAGCAGTCGCCCTGACGAAGACCTCCAACGGGACTAAACTTAAGTCTGTTCCGTCGGCGGATACTAGACGTGTTAGCCGTATATCATTTAGTTCATAATATCACTAAAAATAAAGATGAAATATATGAATAAATCATTTAGTTAATTTACACAAGCGAATTATATAAACCATATCCTAAATCCATTTAGTTGTACAATTAAACATCATTATAGATACTATAAAGGAAATTGATATTTCTTACAAAACACTAAAAGGAGATTGAACAAGGATTGCCTAATCATTTTAACTACATCCTTTTTGTGATATTTAAATATCAATTCACATGTATATAAATAAAATCTTTATAGACATGTCTCGCCGAATTTAGAAAAGTCCATAGCCTTAATTAAAAGCATAACAAATGCACAAACTTTGCACGTTTATGCTTTTTCTACGATATAATGTATCCTTTTGTCCTACTCTCGTAACTAAAATAGGTTGAGTAGCTTCCTGAAAACAATTGACGCGTGAAAAAACAAACACACTGACACCCGCACGAGCGAGCACTGCCTGCTTGTAAAGCTCGTAAAGCTAAGGGAAGGGTGAGAGCTATTTCTGAAACTAAGAAACGAGGGTACCCTAGTTGGGTCACGTGTGTTTCTTATTTATCATGCTTTAGTACAAGTCTTAATAAATACTAACTACAGCTATTTAGAGGTGAATAGACTTGTATTTTTTTTCTACGTTATTAAATTATTCTTCAATTCTTTCGCCTACAGACTGATTATGACTAATGGACTAAGGGAGACGTTTAATCTGTATAATATAATAAATGCTAAAGTTACGATGGATGGACGGATGGACAGATGTTTGAAGGTATCTATACGGCTTTAAGGATCTTGGTGATATTTCGCACAGATGTACAACATAATTTGGAAGACTATTGTACTTACTAAGTCCTTATTAGGTTCAGCAAGGTTGAAGTCGCGGGGAACAGCTAGTTTTAATTAATTATTAAACTTTCGCCTAGTATAGTAAGTTTTTTTTTATAGGAGAAGGGGGCAAACGAGCAGTGGATCAACTAAATCAATTGGTCCGACGCCCACGGACACCTGCAATGCCAGAGGAACCACAAATGTGTTGCCGGCCTTTGAGGGAGGAGTACGCTCTTTTCTTTGTAGTTTGCTGCTATTTAATTTATACAAACACATTCTTATAGAATTAAAAACAATGCAACACATTCATAGACTATGCGTAGCTTGTAAACAACATATCTTCGGATGTTGTGTTGTC
>QDHC01006764.1:4841-18752 GCA_013186455.1 Papilio dardanus tibullus | reverse complement strand
TCGACAACAATGTGTTCCGCTTGCACTACAAGGCCACCGTGATCATCTTGATCGCCTTCTCGCTGCTGGTCACCTCGCGCCAGTACATCGGCGACCCCATCGACTGCATCGTGGACGAGATCCCCTACTCCGTCATGGACACCTACTGCTGGATCTACTCGACCTTCACCATTCCTAACCGGCTCGTGGGCCGAGTCGGCAAGGACATGGTGCAGCCCGGCGTGGCGCCGCACGTCGAGGGCCAGGATGAGGTCAAGTACCACAAATACTATCAGTGGGTGTGTTTCGTGCTGTTCTTCCAAGCCATCCTGTTCTACGTGCCGCGCTATCTGTGGAAGACGTGGGAGGGAGGCCGCGTCAAGATGCTCGTGCTGGACTTGAACTGCCCCGTGGTCGGGGAGGACTGCAAACAAGATCGCAAGAAGCTTCTCGTCGATTACTTCTATACGAACTTGCACACTCAGAACTTTTATGCGTTCCGTTTCTTTATCTGCGAGGTGTTGAACTTTATCAACGTGGTCGGTCAGATATACTTCATGGACTTCTTCCTGGACGGCGAGTTCTCGACGTACGGCAGGGACGTGGTGCGCTTCACTGAGATGGAGCCTGAGGAGCGCGAAGACCCGATGGCGAGAGTGTTTCCCAAAGTGACCAAGTGTACCTTCCACAAATACGGTCCCTCGGGAACCGTGCAGAAGTTCGACGGGCTGTGCGTGCTCCCTCTGAACATCGTCAACGAGAAGATCTACGTGTTTCTGTGGTTCTGGTTCGTGATCCTGTCGATCCTGAGCGCGATCTCGCTGGTGTACCGCGCGGCTGTAGTGGCCGGGCCGCGCGTGCGCCTCTACCTGCTGCGCGCGCGCAGCCGCCTCGCCCCGCAGGACCAGGTCGAAGCGGTGGCGCGGAAGCTGCAGATCGGAGATTGGTTCGTTCTGTACCAACTAGGCAAGAACATCGACCCGCTGATCTACAAGGAGCTGATGGGCGAGTTGGCGGAGAAGTTCGAGGGCAAGGACACGGTGTAGCGTGCCGCCCGCCACATTCCACGGCCGCGGCGCAGCCCCGCCGCCGCCGGCACACACATTGTATTCCAGGACCGCTTTAAAACCGCTGACTTGACATTATGTTAGTTGGTAATCCAAACGCAACTCGACTGAGGCGCGCCGGCGCCGCCGCCGCCGAGCCGCCGCGCAAGCATTTAGTATAACATTTTAGGGCATGTTTACATTTAGTCGTAGATGTAGGTAGATCTCGTGCCTTCGTTTTTAAATTTTTGTATAATTTGTGTGCGATGCGAGTGAACAACGTTGAAGGACGTCTCATTGTGATATGTAATTATTATTATATCTAAATTAAGTGTTTACGTGTATGAGGGTGGCCGAGTGGCCGTTGGCTTATTCCTAAGTTTTAGATAGTTATCTATTGTAACGTCTTTGTTATCGAATGTTTTACTCGATACGATATTGTATAAAGCAATAATGAACTATTATTAAGAAATCGATTACTATTGACAATGGTTAGACAATATTGTAAGGTTTACTAATGATAACGTGTCTATACTTTTTTACGGATGAAATCGACTTGATCATGGTTAATATTTTCTGAATATATTTACTGCCACATTACATCTTATGTTGTTTTATTATTTTTATTATCTCACTCTACCAAATAGTAACTCACTTTGTGATTACACCAAACAAAGGCGAATGCACGTCCACTGCAAAAATGCATCCGTAACTTTATACTAAATAGTTCTAAAACAACTAACGCCATCTATCGCGGCAATATGAATTTATAGTTTGAGTGATATTGACAATAGATGTCACTGTACACTTTTCTCAGTATTTTTTTTAAGTAGAAGTATAAATCACTCCAAAAGCCTGCTTTACTGGTGATTACCATAATTAGTAATTACTCCTAATCAGCGATAACCAGTAATATGTTTGAGTTTATTATAATCGTTATGTTCATCACGCATTGTAGCAGAAATCACCGCTTAGGTATTTAACAAAATTGTATAACATTCCTTTAATTCTCTTTGAAAAAACACATTTTACGCTTTTAATCTAAAGTTTTTGATAATAGCGTAACACCGATAACAGCTTTGGATTATAATAAATTACTTCTGTAATAAAATTATCTGCGATGGGTTTAATATCCAAGTTTACTTTACTTTCCTATGGAAAACTATAGAATGAAAACATTTAAAAACACATACAGTTGAGTAGGCAGAGAACAATCTCATCAAATCCACACTCACACATATTTTATGTTTTTTTTTATTTCATACGTATATTTACAAAATACAAGTGTTATGTAAAATAATTTATTTTATTACCATATCTTTTACCACGCTTACCCAAAACTTACTTATTCAAAATAATTTATCTTGTCGATGGGAAGTATTTTAAAATGTTCGAGGCGTCTCCGAAGACCGCCGTGAGACTCGTCCAGCCTGACGCCTGACCAGTTTGTATAGCGCCGACTCACAATCCACTCGGTAGGTTTACCAGCTTTTTTAAACTTTAGAGAAAACCATAGACCTCATATTAATATAAATAAGCGTATCTACAGAGTTTAGGTAGGTTTTGTCTGTGGACTTATTTCATTCAGCTCCCAGTAGGCCATAAAATCTCAAAAAAAAAATCAGCTCCCAGTTAAATCAATTCCCAAGTTTTAGGGTAAATTGATTGAAATAATCAACTACTGAACTAGGTACTAATAAATAACTATCTAGCTATATTCCCCGAATTACGAATTAAAATTAATTGTACTTAAGAAATCCTATCCTTGATTATCTTTAGTATTTGGTTACCATAGTGTAAGGTACGCTCTTTTGTCCCATGTTTAAGTTCGGACACGGACGAAGAACAAATAACAATGTTCTGAGAAGTGGCGCATTGTGTCGAACAAGCGTATTTGTGAACAGCACAATGCAAGCAGAGCTGTTTGCACTGGCCCTTTGCTTTACCGGCTAACACCGCGCCCACTAACTGAATAACGTGACAGAAATATTTTGGCATTTATATTATTTATTTATTTATTTAGTTTTACATAATTTTTTACACTTAGATTTGTCGCCAAACTGCAGTGCAGTTTGATGGCGACAGACACACTCATTTTTTCAAACTTAAATTTTAAATTTTACAATTATAGTTTACAAGTTTAGATATAGTTATAGTTAGTTAGTTACAAGTATAGATATAGTTAGAATATAGAAAGTTACAATTGTGGTAAATGCAAGAAATGTTTTTTTAACCTACTTTTTACAACGTTTCTAGTTAGCTTTTTATTATATCTGAGCCAGTCTATTAAATTGTACAACTTTGGGATGAGGCACTTGCTTGTTCTCTCACCATAATAATTATTTGTTCTCAGTGTAACATAATGTCCCTCCCTAACCCGTTTAGTTTCATATTTAATTGAATATTAAAATTGAGGTTCAGACCATAAGAAGTTCTTTCTTTACTTACAATTGAGAAACTTCGAACCACAAATACCTACCGATATTTCCATCCCTCTCATTATCCTTGAAGAAAATGAGATAAAATATATCTTAGTAGACATACATGAACTTCGGCAATGGCGCGAAAATGACAGATTACGATAAAATGTAAACAAAATCCTCATCACTGTCGAGCCCGCGTCCCGCGTCACAGTTGCACTCGACGTAATGACGCGGGAAGCAAATTACTCGCGCTGCAGTCAAGGGCGACCACAATTGACGCTTCCGCCACCGTCACGCATAGATAACAACTATTTAACCATCGCCATGTATACATTTACATATTCCTAACCTCAAACTTGACTTAAAGAATACTATCGAAAGAACCATAACTACAAACGAAGTTCCTCTCTCTGTTGATTTAGATAAAAACGCTTACAGATTGACACTACTCCTTTAAAGGAAGACGAATCCAAGACAAGCAAAAAAAATGTTAAGTATTTACAATTTGTAGTACAATTTAAAATACAGAGTTAAAATTATGTTACGTTTTCTGCCCAAAAAAGTACAGTACAGCTATGAACTACGTTCACTTAAACGGTTTAACAGCCACCGATTTACTTCAAGCTCACAGTGAGCCTCAAGGCGAAATTGAACTTTATGTTTTGTTTGGCCATTAAAATAAAAATCACCAAAAAAAAGCATTTTTCGGTCGTCAAACACCGTAATATACATAAAACATTAGGAATAACAAAATTAAATAAATGCAATAAATGTAGTTTAATTTCAGGGAACTAATTGGAAAACATTGCAACCATCACAGTTTTTCAGATAAAATTTGAAAGATGATGATTCTATGATTAATCATAGAAAAAAAGTACTATCTTTGTAGTGGAAACAGACTGTTAAACAGTGCAACACTGACCACCATCACAAAGGGGGTTCCCCATAATTCATTGTCTTTATTAATTTCAAAATTTCAAATTTAAATTCGAATAGTTTTCTTTCGTCCATTGCACGCATTTCTGGTAATATAGATAGAAGAAAATTCCAGTGAGGGTCGTTGTTATTTTGTTCCTGTATGCTCATATACTTTAACATACATTCTTGAAATAGTGTGTAATCGTTTTCATTCGATTTAGGACTTTGTGGATTGTATGATATTTCTGCAGTTAAGGATTTTGATTTTGAGCTTAAATTAGATAAGTTATCGTTCTCTTCGCTCGTATCCGAATCTGTCTCCGGCGACTCGGCGCGTGCTTGTACTTTTTTTGATATCTTTGGTTTCGGACCTCTTGTTGTTTCTAAAAAATTTAACATGTCCAAAAATGGTGTTCTGCGTTTCTTCGGTTCGTTGCCTGCGATTTTCATTTTATCCATTTTATTTTTTTCTCGAACGAAATAATCTCTGAGATGTTTCCATTTGTTCCGAAGTTCTTCTACTAAAAAAATAAACATCTAGTTAATATATTTTATGAAACCTAGTGAATATAGAAGAAAATGTGACCATTATGAAACCCATCTTTGCACACAGCACACGTATATAAGTAAATTTACATTATTACAGGGGGCAACATAAGTTAAAAGGTTAAAGGTTTTGACCCATGATGGGCTCCATTTTCCGCAACTCCACGACTAGCAACATAAGTTATATCACTCACATTTCAAGTTTTTCTTGTTCTTTCCAAAACATTCCCAACCGTCATACATAACGACCCCTATATCTTCCCATGCCTGACGACGTAGATTTTGGTCCTTGTATTTCTTTATATTTGTATTCCAAATACATTCTCTTGAATATACTTCTTTTATAAAACTCTCCGTATCAAACATAACACGTGCGTCCCAGTAAAAATCACAATTAAAAATACTCGTAGTTGAAGCCCAATACGCTACTGCGCTCGGCCGCGTAGCCAATCGGCGTGCGCGGCGCGTATCGGCACAGCGCGAATAGTCGGCTTCTACTGGTCCGCCATCACGTAATGGCGTAGCGTCGGCCCGACGTTACTGTGTGACTCCGAACGTACGTTATTTAGCTCACTGCTTAGCTTAAAATCGCCTGTCGATATTACTGACGAATTTGTATCAAACTTATACAATACTTAGAAAGGCAACTTGTTTATGTAATGTTACAATTATATTGTTCTCACTTTATCACCTTTCAGTTTACTATTTTCGTTAAAATATTCAATGCTACCTTTTTTTAGTCATTCATGTGCTACACACAGATTGTAACACGTGGTCTCTATATTTAGACGGACTGCCAAACAATTGGTTATCTCACATACTAACGGTCGGTCTTTGTTTTATAATAAGCTGTATTAAGAAAATTAAAGGCACAAATCAAGTATTGAAGTCATTGCAACTTTGTTAGGCATAGTACTTAAGAAGTCCATAAAGGTACTCCTTCAATTATAATTAATTCAATTATCAAAGAGTTTTATAAAGGTTGTTTACATTTATTTTAATTGAGCTTGAATAATTCATAACATCGACAGGTCGAGACTGGCTTTGCACGCAGATCCGCAATGTGTTTATGTTGTCACGGCAACGTGTTTACGAAAGTGTCACGTACGGTGCACGATGATGTTTGGACATACGATACGAATACGGACCGTAGGTACTCTTGTTGCAGAAATCTTCCATTGATTTCTAGAAATCATGACCTTATCGTATGAGTTGTGTACCAGCCCCCTTATTCCGAAAAATGTATAAAGTACTGCGATAAACGAGGACCAATAAGTCATAGACTATACGATACTGGAGGACACTCGGAACTAAATAAGATAGATCAGGGTCTCGTTGGACCAAATTATGTATCATAAGAAGTACCAGGAACAAGGATGCTCTGTATTTTCGAATAAATTTTATAAATGTACCAGTACCAAACGTAGAGTACAACAGTAATAACGCTGATTCTCGTTTCGGAATAAAGCGGTTTGTGTTTGTACCGATATCGGGCTTCAGGTTTCACTCATATGCTTGTTATTGCTATGCTTTTGTAATAGCGGTCGGCATAATCTTGTTCTTTTCCTATCTCAAGATAGAACAATAGATTTTCGTTGACGTAACGCTGGGTGACGTTCTGATGACGTCATCAATATGATCTTACTTCTTCCGATGTGAGTCACTATTGAGAATTTGACTCCTTTCGCATATTACACCCGAATACTGAAACGAATCTTAAAGCGTCTTCTACAATCTAACAGACGTTAAAACTGATATGTTACTTAATGTGGAATTTAAGATGGTGTTTAAATGGCGTTACGGTATTCGGCTGTTAGTTAGAGGTTACTAAAAGTACATTCGCTACGAAGCAATTTCATAGCGAAGTCAAAAATGTATGAAACTGACAATGGGGTTCGATATTTCACACGTGACAATCACATGACTTATCGAATTTCATTGTCAGTCTCATACTTTTTTGTCGATTCCATCAGCGATATCGCTAATCGAAAAGTAATTTGGGTAGACCCCTGGTTCCCTATTGATCTATTCTAGGATCATCCATAGTCCGCCATTCTTAGAAGAATATAAAAGATAATTATAACCAAAAATAACGTGATGACTAATTGGACTGTTGTTTACGATGTTAATTATATAAAAAGAAACATTATTCAGGTCAACAAATAACGGAAAACTTGAATAAGATTTGCGTAACGATTTCAGCGTAAATTCGATTTATATTGTAACTGTCGACGGTGCCGAAATAAAAGCTGAGTCGAAAGTAACCACGCTTCAAACAGTTGCTGGGTAAAATTAAATTACTTTTTTATAATATACCGTGGCAAACGAGCAAGGCCACCAGAATTCGCTGAAAAATCCGAAGCGACCTATGCCCATAGACACCTGTAATTGCAGATGCGTTGCCTACCCTTAATCTACTGAAGTGGAGACGTACAGCAAGACGATAATACCTCTTCCTATGCATGCCCCCCCAATGCACTTTCCCTTCCCATCATTTCCTTAAAAGGAAATGATAGGAAGAAAAAGTGGACTTAAATTAGGCCTCCGGCACCACACTCGTCGGGTGGAACATGGAATATTATTTAATTACACTTATTTTGTATAAATATTTATAAATGGTATAAACTAATTAGATTTTAATATCATCTGCATTGAAATAACTTTTTTGTTTACATCGTAAAAATAGTTCGTTCTACTGAATGAAAATTACGACTTCATCTAGGGATGTGCCAGATGTCGACGATTTATCGATATTTCTAACCTAAAGACAAAAAATGTAGACTTAATTTTGCTATAGGATACGAATTTCTCGTTCACTTTTCAGTGTCTGTAAAAAGTAGCGCAAATGAGTACATAAGTACACATTATCTTATATTATATCTTGGAAGATAAAGTCAGATTAGTTTTGCTCCGTGTTCTACTAAAGGTTCGTATAGAATATTGTACAAATTTTATTTATTATTGTAACTTATTGTTTCGATACTTTTTCTCTTCCCTAAGTTTCATTAGCATCGCCTGATGACAGCCAACTGGCCGTAATAAAGCAGTTTATTGCATTGCATTTAATCATTAATGTCTGACGGATTGGAGACACATTGGGGCGGTGTCCATGATGCAAGAATCTCAGTTCCAATTTATTTAAAAAAAAATATTATCTCTGGTTACTATAAATAAAAAACTAATTACCAGGCCATAAAATCTCAAAAAAACTAGTTTATGGTCAGATTTTTTTTTATTTTAACAAAGATCTTTTTGTTCTTATTTTTATAAAAAGAATTTTCTTCTTGACGTTTCCATGAAGTGCCTGCGTCCGGCGATGATCCACTCGTAGTCTCCGTGCTTGGAGTCGAAGGTGCCTTGCTGCAGGGAGACCAGCTTTAGAGTAAACCGCGGTCCCAGTTCGCGCAGCTTCGCGCGCTTGCCGTCTGACGTGAACTCATATCTAGGGTTATACGAGATGGACTATTACATAAACTGGTTTTTCTATATCCAGGGCTTCATTAGACCGAGTTCACGCAAAAAACGGTAATTTTACTTCGGCGTAACGCCTTTTTTGCGTGACATCGGTCTAATAAAGCCTTAGGGCGAGAAAAAAAAACATTAAAGACATGTTACAATGCACCCACAACAGTGGAATTTCAAAGAAATAATTAAAGAGCACTAAATAAAAGATTTAACAGCGAAAGTAAAATAAAAAGTGTTTTGGGTGAAATGTTAAAATTATTAATGTAAAAAAATCTGAAATAACACATAGTACTAAATTCAGTAATTTTTTTATTTTCACGCGAACAAAGTCTCAAGCAACAGATTTTTAAATGAACCTATGATGCCTGAAGAATATGTAATCTCTCTGGTTGTGGAAGGTGACGACGCGGCGGCCCTTGAACTGCGGCTCGTAGTGGAACAGCGCGCCGAGCATGCGCCCCACTGACAGGCCCAGCCGGGTGCTGAAGTTGTTCAGTATCACCTAGATGCAAGAGTAATGAGCTAATAACACATAATCCTAAGGAGGCCTAATTTTAGTCCACTTTCCCTTCCTATCCTTTTCTTATAAGGAAATGATGGGAAGGGGAAGTGGGGAGGGGACGCATAGGAAGAGGTATTAACCTCTTGCTGTGCATCTCCTTTTCCGTAGATTAAGGGTAGGCAACGCATCTGCAATTGCAAATGTCTATGGGCAGCGGTCGCTTCGCTATTTCAGCCAACCCAGGTGGCCGCTTGCTCATTTACCAGTTTATGATATTAAAAAAAATAGGAATCTCCAGTTCACCTCTTATACACTGTTATTGTTAAATTACCAAAAATAATCAATCTAGTAACATAGAATATATACATACAAGATGTTAAATATGTTGTTTTTACTTCTTTTTACTCAAATATTGATAAAAATAATAGCAATTAGTATTTGAAAAAAATCTTGCAAAATCATAATGAAAATTTAGGTTAGGTTAGAATTTTGTTCTCAGTAGCTTGTATATTGTGTTGGTGCTAAAGGTTGAACATCCTACGTACATATATAGGCTTCCGACAGTTTAAATACTAAAAAGTAATACCTCAGGTCTATGATTAGTGATTTCTTTATAATCCTTCCTAAGTTCAGGTGTGATCTTGCAGCTGGACAGTCTGAAGTGTGCGGTGGGCCCGCTGGGCAGGTGGATCAATAGGAAACCGTTCGGTTGCTTCTGATTCTCGTTTACTATCACCACATCCGTATAACTCTCTCTTATCGCTGACTGTACTATACGTTTTACTGAGGACCTGTAAAAAAGTTAACATTTTGTCTATGGCGGCAGCTTTGTACAATGCTATATTATTAATAAACTAGCTGTTGTGCGCGATTTCGTCCGCGTGGAATTGAATAATATAGCCTATGTTACTCGGGATAATATAGCTTTTTAATGGTGAAAAAAATTTTGAAATCGGTCTAGTAGTTCTTGACTTATTTCAATACAAACAAAAATACAAAAATTCTAAAATACAAAGTTTCTCTCTTTATAATATTAGTATCGATATAACTTCTTCATCTTATCAACTACACAATGCCCAATAAGCCACTGCTCAGCATAAGCCTCCACAGAAAGACGACTACCATGATTGGTCCTCGGCAACCCTTATCCAGGATGGACTCATAATTATTACCAGATTGTGCCGTGTTGCAAGAAACCTTGCTTTTAATGTAACATACCTCTGTCTATACCTAGATAAAGAATTAGGTATGATTCTCATGAGTTCTTTGCCAAATATCCTTGTCTTTGTGTGTGGGTTATCTGAATATGTTATAAGTACTTTAGGTTCATACGAGTTTAGAAAGTATGAAGACATCTCGTCCAATTCCATGTCTTTTTGTGCCTGGAAAGAAAACAAGTTTGATTTATTTATTAATTTATTTAAACATAAAACTTTTTTTAACCGACTTCCAAAAAGGAAAAGGTTCTTTTTGTCTGTATGTTTTTTTTGGCCTTTGTTTTTATAAAGCATTCATACACAAATGAAGTTTACAATACACATTCTGTATAATAAATTGTTTTTTTTCTGTTCTCTGTTACTAACCTCCTCTTTTTCCTCTTCATCAACATTAGCAAGCATTGTCTCATCTTTCTCACGTAAACTTTCCAGAGTATGCGGTATCTTCTTTGGATCATCATCTCCTTCTTGCTTCTTCTCCAATTTACGCCTAAAATTAACTTTATGTCAGTACTTGTATGGACCCAAAATAATGTTACATATTACATTGTGTGATAATTGTAACATAGGAAACAACCACGGGACTCTGAAGGTCCATTTATATTTATTTCAAAATAAGCATAATTTTTAAAACACCTTAAATTCTTAAAGTAAATACAACACGTGATAACCTTAAAACTTACTTTTTCTTATCCTTGCCCCGAGCCATTTTTACGTTAAGTTAATAAATGTAATAACGCTAATTGCAATGGTACTGATTTTATATCTAAAAGTTACACAAAATAAACTGAATTACATAAATTCTATTAAAATTTTATTTAACACAAAACACACAACGACCTTATGTTTATGACAGTGACATTTGCAAAACATTACAATGTTGCCATAATTATTACATAAAATGTTGCCATAAAATAAAAAGGTAGGTTGACAGTTAACGTATATGGGTAGGCAAATATAAAAATATTCATTTAAATTATACTAGCGTCCCGCCCCGGTGCATATATTGTTACTATGGCTATTATATACAATGTTTGCAGTTTTTGTGTAGTGTATTTGGTATCAGTTTTGCATTTCGATCTAAGGATCGACAGGACAATTATTGAAACAGTATTTTAATAATTTGGAGTACAAACTCAAGTGCTGGTTGATAAAATCGGATTATGTTTGCATTGATACCGGCCGTTAGTTGATATCCAGGAATATACGCGCAGCATCTTATACCATTTTTAAACTGCATGCCCCATGTAAAGATTCTTTCAGACAAACATAATTTTCTTCAGCCAGACTGAATCAGCCTCTTATCTTTGTATGGAGAAGCAACAATAAAACAACAAATTCAGTTTGTTTTTATATTTGAAATCAGTCACAAAATTTAAATGTACGTGAAAATAGTTGAACTATCCATCCATCAAAACTGCTTACGGCTCTTGAAAGTAGGGAACCCAAAGCGAGAGAGATAGACTTATAGCAAATATTAGGTATAAGACAGTGATACGTTTATTTCTCTGATCCTCCTACTCTTCTAGGTTACCATTTCATTAGTGAGCAGCAATTCTGTAACAATATTTAGACATCTTTAATAAATTCCTCTTTTGTGTAAGAAAATATGACAAATATAATAACTATTTTGTAGTGATCTCATATAACCGGAAACACGACAGCTGTGTTCCAGGCAGTTTAAACCACTGTCATCTCTGTCTGATATACAGAGCATGCATGTTCTAGTGCAAACTCATAGGATTTCAGACAGCTTTCAATGGATTAAAAGCTTAGTGATGCACAAAAAACAATTTTAATCATTTGTAACAAAGTGTAATTCCATACAAGCAGTCGCCCGCGACTCGTTCCGTGCGGATTTGAAAAACTTTTTAGCCTATGAATCCTTCACATCCATACAACATAACTAGCTAACATACATAATATCGGTAAGATTTATACTTACATATCCAAAAACCTATATTTCACACCCAGTCTGCAAAACTCGAATTAACGACCTGTAGACAAGAAACTAAGTCATAAATGTAATAATAATAAATTGACAATTTTATTAATTGCTACAAATCAGACGCGTTGTTTGTCAACATGGTTATATGGGTTCTCTCTGTTGAGGGAGACCTGATGGTCAAGTCATCATTTAACTTTCATAACATAAGTAACACAAAAAAGAACTTACAATTGACAATAATATCTCTGATTCTTTCCTTGCATCAAAGAATTACCTGAAAATACATAGATTTTAGTCAACTACTAAAAATAAAGTTTAAAATGTTAAAAATATGGTAATTATGGTCAGACGCGTTGTTTGTCAACATGGTTATATGGGTTCTCTCTGTTGAGGGAGACCTGATGGTCAAGTCATCATTTCATTTGCAATAAAAACATAAACTTCCAAGATTCATATGCAGATAAAATAAAATAAGTTTAATATGAGGTGAAAAACATTCCATTATTGTTTTTTGTTATAGAAATTAAAAACTTTATTAAACCGACTTTAAAATTGGGGATTTTGCTTTGACTTAAGTCCGTTTTTGTATGACATCTGTCCAAAGAAAATCTAACTTTACAAATACTTACAATGTAAAATAAGAGCTATTTCTCCAAATATCCTTAAATATACCTGAAAAGATTAAGATTTATTCAGAAATTTGTATATTGAATTATAAAGTTTATTTTTGGCTATAAATAATCAGACGCGTTGTTTGTCAACATGGTTGTTTGGGTTCTCTCTGTTGAGGGAGACCTGATGGTCAAGTCATCATTTCAAATTAAAATTATTTTTCTATATCACTATAAATTAAAAACATTATTATATACATAGACTTACATTATAGTTCGACCCATGATGGGCTCCATTTTCCGCAAATCCACGACTACCGCGTATTTTGTGTGACTTCACACTTCTATCTTTGAATTTCTTACAGACTTATTCTTAACCTCTTTGTTCTTTACTCTTTTGTCTGTAACGATAAAAAATTTAATTAACAAAGCACTGATATAATATCAGTTGACCAAATTAAAAATATTATCAGACAGCGGAAACCGTTAAGAGTTTTGTTCATCAAAATTATTCAGGTAAACTATGCAGTCATCATTTAGTAAAATAAACACATTAAATGCCACAAACTTGCATGTCCACAGTACAAAGACATGGGCATTTGATGTGTTAATTACAATTTAAAAAAAAAATCTTACCTTCTACAAATACTGACAGCAAGTACATCTGTAACAAATAACAATTATTTGTAATAAAATTTACATTTGAAATGTTAATTTGTTGGTTTGTTTTTAATCAGTGAGGATAGTTATTTTAACAGCATAATTGTTCAGATGTCCCTATCAGAAGTCATCATTTTGAATATAATTTAAGCAAACAAATATCTATTTTTTGCAGTATTTGTAACTTACTTAAGACATCCGTATGATTGCTATTCATTGCTTTCTTGTATTTTCAACTGAAATGTAGGAAAAACAATTAAAAAATGTTGTAAAAATCTTGGTAAATTATCTATAGTAGAAAGATATCAGTGTGGATAGTTATATTAACAGCATTATAATCAGATGTCCCTATCTGAAATCATCATTTAAAAAAAATCTAAAATAGTACAAAATAAGTAAAACATTTTTTAATGGGACCATAATTTTGTCAAAAAATTTGAAACCTCACCTTCATGTTCCTGGCAAATTGAATACAAATTAAGCTGTATTTCTGAACTTCAACACTTAGTAGCCCTGCAATACAAACACTTATTATGTAAAAAAAATATATTTAAAAAAGAGAAAACATTATATTTTAAAATTTAAATCAGATAGGA
>QDHC01006722.1:56971-76210 GCA_013186455.1 Papilio dardanus tibullus | reverse complement strand
TGGACCGATTTCAAAAATTCTTCCACCGTTAGAAAGCTACATTATCCCCGAGTAACATAGACTATATTATTCATTTCCATGCGGACGAAGTCGCGCACAACAGCTAGTGATAAATACCAGTTAACACCTATGTTACTCGGGGATAATGTAGCTTTCTAACGGTGGAAGAATTTTTGAAATAGGCACAGTAGTTCTTGATTTATTTCAATACATGCAAACATATAAAAATATAAAGTTTCTCTCTTTATAATATTAGTATAGATAAATAAATTAACGTTTATAAAATCTTGTGTGCCGACCCCACGTTAGTAAGATAGGACCTCCTACAACAATTTGTCCCTTACAAGACAACAATGGAAGCCACAATGTTGAACTAAACGATGTGAGATGTTTCACTGTCCCTACAATTAAGTGCGTCTAATTGTCGATGGTTAACCAATAAATAACTACAAAGGAACACTTAATGAACTCAGATAAAGTGATAATGATTTTAGTGACAAAGACTTCTTCCTTCGACATTAGTTACAGCGGAAAGTGACCTTAATTGCATCACAAATTAGTAGTCATTACTATGATATTTTAAAATAAAAATGTTTGGATGGGATGGTCGTTTGTTTGAAGGTATCTCCATTACGTCTCAATAGATCTTGATGAAATGTTGGACATGTGTAGAGCATAGTCTGGTCAGGAAGAATACACAGGTTACTTACTAAGTGTTTTTTTTAATTCCGGGCGGACGGAGTTCCGTTGCCACAACTACTTATTAAATACTAACAACCCGCGCCTGCTTCGCACGTGTGCAATTCGGTATAATGCTGGTACTAAATACTGCAGCGTTTGCAATGTAAGCACTAAAAATGTAAGACATCTTCATCACATTTTCGACATCATATGAATAATCTCTAAATTATCAGTGTTACTCTACTATATTGTGAATGTATTATACATGAAAACCTTCCTGTGAATCAGTCTATCTATTAATAAAAACCGCATCGAAATCCGTTGTGTAGTTTTAAAGATTCAAGCATATACAGGGACAAACGTATAAAAGCGTTATTGTTTTATATTATGGATAAGAATATTGTAAAGGTTTTAGATAAAGTTTTAAATAAAATTCAGCTGGAAAAAAAACGGAGCGTTAGCTTTAATGGAACATAAAATGTTTGCCAATAAAAATCTGTATGCAGGAAAAGCTAAACTAAAATACAGTAATATGTAAAAGCTCGCTAAAAAGCTAAACTATTTCGACAATCGTAGAGCTTTTAAAACACGATAGTGAACGTTTTGTTATCGAATTGTTCTATTTGAAATTGTTTTGACGGTTCGAATGCGAACTATTTTTATTTTATTAGTCTTATCGGAATTGTGTTTGAATATTTAATTCTTTTTTGTACTGATTTTACGACTGAAAAAAAAATCAGTAAATAGAGATTATACTTTATTTTGTCGAGGAAAAACGAACAAACGACAATTTGTAGTGTTATAGTGTGTTTCCACGGTCCATAAACCTATACAAACTCACTCTTACATATGTATTTTGATATACATTGTTTGTATGTATTTCGTTATGATTTTTTTCTCAACTTTCCTAAAACTTCTATTTAAAAACCCAGATGAGAAGGCAGTTTGTTATCAAATAAAAGCACTTAAATATGAAAATAAATAATATTTTAAGACCAGCTTCACACGTTACTTCCATATTTTTGTAACAGTAAAACTAAGAAAACGAGTTATTCTGCAAACCTATTTGGACATCTGGAACATTTTACTTCTCACGTCAGCAAAGCAATTTGTTCCATTCGCGTTCAATTTATATTGAAAATTAATACGTATTTTGTAACACTCATGGAAAGGAAGGCTTTTACATCCATGACTTATAAAATCAATTATCACCTTATGGAAAAATAAATTGCTGTTTCAAAATATCTAATTTTTTTCTGATCTTTCACTTTCATGAAAAAAACAGACAAGATTTTTTTTATTTGATATTTTCATAATACTGTAGATGCGAATTGAAACGAGATGTTACTGTAGTTCTAGTATTCATCACCAGCTCACTATACCTTCTGAGGGGCTCGGAGCCTACCCTAAATGTTGACTAGGCTATAGTCAACCACGCTGGCCCATTACTAGTTGATTGACTTCACACCTATCTTTGAATTATTCGTCGTTATGTGCAGGTTACATCACGATGTTTTCCTTCACCGTAAGGCCTTGTCGCACCAGGATAGTATTTTAGTCGAGTAGCAAGTAGCATTTATCCGAACAAGGGATTTACTACAATTCGGACTCGTTTAAGCCTAAACCTACGCACTAGGATAGTAACTAAACGTGTCTGAACAGCAACATTTTAGTAGAGTAGATTAGTAAATCCTTTGTATTTCGGATACATGCTACTTGCTACTCGACTGAGATACTATCCTAGTGCGTACAAGGCTTAAGAGCCTAGAGATATTTTAACTTTATAAATTTAAGCACAATATTAATCAATCTTTATATAATGGTGGCAACAAGGTAACTGTATAGTACATTGTAAAGAAATGTTCCTGACATTGAAGTTGATGTGGGTTTTTATTGCGGTTAGACTATAAACAATTTTATAGCTACTTTGTATGTCAAGAACATATCTATCTTACAATTTCTAACATGATATAGTCAAGTAGATAATATTACATTGAATAATTTGATATCAACATTTTGATAACTCTACAAAGGAAACGAAAATTTATTTTTTTCTATTGTGTTTAATCCAAATATTCATTAGACATTTCAAATATTTATTTATGGATGGAGAAAAGTGTCAGGTAAAGCATAATAGCATGAAATATAATAAATACTTAGCAGTTCACAAGAAATTGATCGTCGAAGAAATTATTGTTTAGAGCTTTTGACAATATTATGATTTTTTATTTTATAAAACACTAGCTTTGGTGCGCGTTTTCGTTTGCATGGAATTAAATAATATAGCCTATGTTAATCAAGGATAATGTAGCTTTCTAATGGTGAAAGAATTTCTAAAAACCGCCCCGTAGTTCTTGAGTTATTTCAATACATACAAAAATACAAAGTTTCTTTCTTTATAATATTAGTATAGGCTAGCAACTATTATTAACAGGGGACCTTTACGAATACTCGAGTATAGAAATACCGAAGTTATTCTAACATTCAGGATCAATAATAAGGTGGAAAGGGAACATTGATACCATCTTAGTAGAGCATAAATCAAAGCACTATATTATTTTAATGGCTGTCTTCAACTACACCTTCCAGAGGGGCGCAATATTTTTTCTAAATTAAAATATGAAGATAATAAAAAAATATAACATACGATATAGGTGTAATAAACCTCCCAGGAGCATATATTATATTATAAGTACTTTATTTATCCTTATCCTTACATAGTATTAAATAATAACGCTTTTTTATGTTTGTCACTATATATGCTTGAATCTTTAAAAGCACGCAACGGATTTTGATGCGGTTTTAATAGATAGAGTGATTCATAAGGAAGGCTTTCATGTATAATACATTCACGATATAGTAGAGTAACACTGATAATTTAGAGTTTTTTTAATATGATGGCGTAAATTATAACACATTTTTAGCGCTTACATTGCAAACGCTGCCTGATACAAGTTAGATCAAGATCGATTTGCACCCGTGCGAAGCCGGGGCAGTTCGCTAGTACTATTTAAAATAACAACGAAATGAACAGTAAAAGCTGAAAAATCTTTTAATTAAGTTGTGTAATTAATTAATGTTGGTATACACTTTATAAAATGAAGTGCTACCACTCGGCAGATTAATATTTGTTCTAGTGCAATATTGTATTTAAAATATGATGGGTTTCTTGATATTTTAATTATCGATGAATTAATAAAGATCTCTATTAATAAGTAGAGTTTTTAGGTTAATAAGTTAATAAACAATTTTATATTTCATTGTGACTCAACAGACTTCTACAAACAAGTAACAGAAATAGTTATAACTTCTATTAAGTGGTACATTAGTAGATTTTCATCAACATTATTAAGTCACAAATAATAATATTACATTCCTAAAGTAGAGTCGGTTAAAATCTTCTATTCTACAACACCGTTATTTGTCCTGTCATTTGACTATCGCAGCGAAATAACTAACCGTATCGATAAACGAGTAATTACTCCTTGCTTGAGCACGTCTTAATAAAGTAATACCTTAAGCATAGAATTCGTTACCAACTATATTGTGTATTATAGACGAGAAATTCACATTTCTAACTCAAGTTCATACTTAAGTTAATAAAGTACATCTTACTTTTTGGTTCTCTGTGTTAATTTTGGCGTTTTGTTTAAGTTTGTTTTTGAGGAAAGTACTCTGTAATAAATCATTGCACATACAATTATATGTACTCCATAGAGAAACTGCATCTTAATTCAATGAGACATGCAACAGCAGTAAACGACTACATATTCATTAGGCAGTGATAGCGTGAAGCGACATTTGCATACGAATCTCTCGAGTGCTACTCGCAAACTGTATGTTTGTTACAATAACAAAACTCTAACCCCATTTGTTAAAAGTCTACACTGGGGTGTTACCCAGATTTGATAACGAACATCAAAAGTGTACGGAACTGACAATAACGTACGATATCTCACACGTGACAAGCACATGACTTATCCAATGTGATTGTCAGTTTCATACATTTTTGTCGATTCCATCAGCGTTATCGCACGGGTGCAAATCGGTATAATGCTGATACGAAATACTGCAGCGTTTGCAATGTAAGCGCTAAAATGTGCTAATTTACGACATCATACTAAAAAGCTCTAAATTGTCAGTGTTACTCTACTATATTTTGAATGTATTTTACATGAAAACTTTCCTTATGAATCACTCTATCTATTAAAAAAACCGCACCAAAATCCGTAACGTAGTTTTAAATATTAAACCAAATATAGGGACAAACATAAAAAGCGTTATTGTTTTATACTATGGAAGGATAAGGATAAGGATAATATAACCTCCTTCTGTTGGAAGTCGGTTAAAAATAAACGAGTTTGAAATCTATGTAAATACGGTTATATAATACCAAAATTAATTGATCGAAATAGCTAGTTTCGTATCACTTAACTATTATATTGGTATTGAGTGTAGTCTGCCGGGAGTTCCCTACCAAATTGAATTTTGTGCAAATTATGTTACAAAAGCAATTTGAATCAGCGCTATCAAAACACGCGTCGTTTTATCATACACAAAAATAAACGAAATTACAAATATGTATTAGCTTTTGCCGCGAAATTTCGTGGAATTTAAAGAAAAACATAGTTGCCTATGTGTGGTCCCAGACTCTACATGTGTGTCAAATATCACCTAGGTCCTAGATCCACGATTCGTTCCGGAGGTACCTTCTAACAAACATCCATCTAGTAGTTCGATCAATGATGGGCTCCTTTGTCCACAACTCCACGACTAGCGCGTATTTAGCGTGACTTCACATATATCTTTGAATTACTAAATAATTATTATTACATCCATCTATTTAAACTATATTTTATAATATAAATAAAATAGTAATATACAATCGGTTGAAAAATATTTTATGTAATTTTTCCTGCAGGTGTCAAAGTGATGAACAATTAATTAATATTAAAATTTTGAGTTATAACAGAAGCGGCCGGTCCGCGGCACGTGACTCCAAAACTTCCTCGCCTTTTGTATTTAAGATACAAATACTTTATAATTAATTGAGGGAACATTTGGCGACAAAAAGAGCAAGCGGAATCATTATTCCCTTTAGAAATTATTGGAATAAAACTCTTGAACAAAATTTATTGAATCTTATTGAAACTTCAATGTATCCTTGACAGCGAAACTAATACTAAAATACAAGTAGAATTTATTATTCATTGGATGGTGAATTATGCTTTGCTATGGAAATAAGTGTTGACTACGAGCCGATTGTGCCGTAAAATGCTTGGTAATTTAGGATCACGTAACATTGCATCGCATATTCGGAAAGGGATTTTGATAAGTGTTATTTTTATTTTAAAAAACTCTTGTTTCCTTCTGTCATAACATTCGAAAATGTTGTTTATGTTATTAACAGTTCGAGCCCTGGTGAGCGCCATCTTCCGCAACTCCACGACTAGCTCGTATTTTGCGAAATCTTTGAATTTCTTCGCCGATATGTGCAGGTTGAATTACGATGTATTACTTCACCGTAAGTGGGTCGGGTACATGTTATTTGCATTTAGCTTTTGTGACTCCTTTGTGAACTTAAAGATAGGCTATTACTACCTAACTATTTTGTAAACGTATAAGATATACTTTTACAAAATAAAACGTACATTTTGATACCTTTTATCTAAAATTTTACAATTGTACATCAAGTGAAAACGAGTAAAAAACATAATCGTGCTTAAAGAGGAGGTTACGACGTAATTACTACACTCGCAACGAATTCACACAAGAAAATGCAGCTTTTATGAAACCCACAAAGCCTTTACGCGAACAATAATTGCAAGCGAACATTTAGAAGCATCAATTTGAAGAGGAACAACTAAGAATGGGGAGCTTTTCGAATAAATATATGGTATAAATGTAAGCATGGATATATGATGTAGTTAGCAATTACTTACACATTTTTCTGAATTTCTAGACCAACAAAAATTAATAAAATAAAATCAAATACCTATTTCGAGCTTGACAAAAAAGCTTTATCTTATAACTTCCAAGAAGGGGACTTGATAAAAATAAACTAATACGGGAAAGACAAGAATATGTCGTTTCTACGAATTTTTCGGAGGCGTATATTTTTCTTTTAGTCTTTGAAGCAGTCACAAAAAAACACGTTCCCCGTGTCATGTCCTCGAATGAGGTATTCTTGACATAAGAAATTTCATCCTTTGTACAAATAGAGTCTTCCAAGTCTATCCCCCTTATTCCGAAAAATTTATAGAGTACTGCGATAAACGAGGACCAATAAGTCGTCGATTATACGATACTGGAGGACACGCGCAACTAAATAAGATAGACCAGGGGTCTCATTGGACCAAATTATGTATCATAAGAAGTACCAGGAACAAGCATGTTCTGTATTTTGGAAAAAAAATTATGAATGTACCAGTAGAAAACGTAGAAAGTACAATAGTATTAACGCTGATTCTCGTTTCGGAATAAAGCGGTCTTTGTTTTGCTTCGTAGGATTTCCGTGGAATAAAATTGTGTTCATCAACTCCGTAAAAGCGATAATATTTCCATCATTTGCTTAGGTATTCGTATAATCAGAGGTAAGAGATCTAGCACACAGAGAGCACTTATTAAACTGTCCTTAGTGTGGATTTGAAAAAATCTAAAAAACATAGTCAATTTAACTCTGCTTGCTGTTAATAACTTAAATCTAACCGCCATTTAAACCGTTTTAATTTAAATACTGTGAATTTAACGAAAGTAGTTCAAGTTAACCAAGTTACAGACAAGTTGCGCGATCCATTGTTCCCTTAATTAAGTGACGAGACAAAAAGTGACACTCGGCTGCGCTTGGATAGTTGTTAATTAAGAAGATTACTGTCGCCTGCCTGCGCCGGCAGCGCTACCAATTCAATTGTAGACAGAATACGTTTCGTACTACATTTTTGGTTATGCAACTGAGATGAATTAAACTAATGTAAAACTAGCGACCCGCCCCAGCTTCGCACGGGTTGCAAATACTAAATACACTGCAGTGAAACTGTGAACGTTGTATGCAGCCATACTAATAATAATTGCACCAGTGCGAAGCCGGGGCGGGTCGCTAGGTATACATATAAACCTTCCTCTTCAATCACTCAATCTTTTAAAAAAAACTGATACGCTGGCTTCTTGAAGGACCATAATGCCTCGTACGCACTAGGATAGTGTTTTAGTCCAGTAGCAAGTAGAATTTATTCGAACAAAATATTTTCTAATCTACTGTACTAAAATGTTGCTGTTCAGACACGTTAGTTGCTAAACTACTACCCTAGTGCATAAGTTTAGGCTAAAACAAGTCCGAACAGTAGCAAATCCCTTGTTCGGATAAATACTACTTGCTACTCGACTAAAATTCTATTCAGGTGGGTACACGGCTCAAGTCGTAGCGGTTATTTATTTTAAAATTGTTTTAACTTACAATTTAGTTATGCCTTAAAATCTAAACATTATTACCTTAGCAATAAGAATACTTTTGTAAATTCGAAACCTGATATATACAACTCATCTTTATTAATAATTCGTTATAATAGGTGGATATACACCTACATCTATACTAATATTAAAAAGAGACAAACTTTGTATTTTTGTGTTTTTGTTTGTATTGAAATAACTCAAGAACTACTGGGCCGATTTCAAAAATTATTTCACCATTAGAAAGCTACATTATCCCCGAGTAACATAGGCTATATTATTTAAATCCACGCGGACGAAGTCGCGCACAACAGCTAGTATTTCTATAATTTTATAACAAACGTAAGTAAATTGTTTTCATATAATTTCTAATTGTAACTTGCCTGTATTGATTTAGGACGCAAAAGGGCAACGGAAATGGAAAACCTTATACGTTTGTGTTTATGTTAGGGAATGTTAGACGGCAAATAGTAGGAAACTAGTGTAATATTCTGTTTATATTACCCTCGTCGCAATATTACTATGTACGAACGTTGCCAGTAGTTAGTAGTAGGGGTTATGTTTCGAAAACTCCACGACTGGCGCGAATTTTCCATGAAGACAGGTCTCGGATCATTCCAGTCAACCCAAATCTCCAAAGAACCCTAGCAGCTTATGTTGCTGGTGATCTCTGGGAGCGATCCCGGCCAAATATCGAATCCTGTAATTGGACACTTCTGGGCAATGTTGTATGATGTGTGAAGCTGTTTCTTCTTCCTGCAGTTGCCACAGTATACTTAATATGAAGTACTATGGTTGTTAAAATAATAATTCAAATATAGTAATAAGTATGAGTGTACCTCACACTGGTAGAGGTAGTTCTTGAAAGAGTTGGATGGATTTTTCAAGGTGGACACGGTCAAGAAATGACGAATAAGACGACGGAAGATAAAATAAGGTGGATGACAAATACTTGAAGCCTTTAGGAATAGGATAGGGACGTCGAGGTGATGACATAAAAATTGATTCATTCAGTTAGTCATCATCTCAGTCATTTAACTCTACAAATTGGCGGTCTATTTTGTGTTCTAAACAGTTTTTTGGTAAAATTATAACAAAATATTTTAAACACCTATCCATGTTAAGTAAATGTTACATAATGTGGGTAGGCCTCTCTCAAGATGGACCGATGACCTGGTCAAGCTTGCGGGAGTGCACTGCGGGCGGCATAGGACCCGGCATTGTGGGAATCGATGGGGGAGGTCTACGTTCAGGAGTAGACGACAGTAGGCTGGTGATGATGATGATGATGAAATGTTACTGTGGGGTAAACCGGTCTTAATACTTATATAAGTAAGCTATCATTGTCATTCAAAAATATGATTGCATTACACAAAGAAAAAACTAAACGAAAACAATACAAATCTTAGTTAGGAACAGAAAGCTTTAGTTGTTTGCAATTCATGACGTTTCCATTATTGCGAGGATTTTGGAGTAAACAGCGGACAGCCGCCGCGGATCATCCGCACGCCGACGAAACAATTCGACATTCAATTAATTTGTACAAGTATTACAACATAAATTACTTATATCAATTATTAATTACTAGCGACCCGCCCCGGATACGTACGGGTGCAAATCGGTATAATGCTGATACTAAATACTGCAGCGTTTGCAATGTAAGCACTAAAAATGTGTTCATTTATGACATCATATTAAAAACCTCTAAATGATCAGTGTTACTCTACTATATTGTGAATGTATTATACATGAAAACCTTCCTTATGAATCACTCTACCTATTAAAAACCGCATCAAATTCCGTTGCGTAGTTTTAAAGATTCAAGCATATATACGGACAAACATTAAAAAGCGTTAATGTTTTATACTATGTAAGGAAAGGATAAGGATAAGGATTCTGCGAGAACGAAGTCACGGGTAAAAGCTAGTTACAGTATTATTACAGTTAGTTACAGTATATTACAAGTTTATGTTGTAAATATGTGTAACATGTAACATATGTTAGAACTTAAATCATTTGTTACACGGCGTGCAATGCGTTGCAATGAATTGCACGCCATCTGTGGCGTTTAAATGAAATGCTTGCAGAGCGCGATGTATGCAAGTTTTGTTATTAAGCATACTTGTGAAAATTAATCTCTATTTATAGACCGGGATCCTGGAAGCGGCTGACCTCAGTTAAATTCAAATGATTTATGGATATACAATTAGATAGGACTCGTATCTACTATAAGCGAATTGGCATTAGTTATTCTGTCCAGTTGGGCAGTTTCGCGCAATCACGTACTAAAGTTGCAGTAAATATTATTGAAGTTAACTTACATTCACAAAGCTCATTTTCACATATGACGCTCAAGGAACTATCACAATACTCCCTGCAAGCAGTCGGATACTTTGGATGGGAAGCAAACGGCCTCCCAGACACTTTATTATTCCGCGCGGCTAATTATTCTTGAGTGTATTTAGTGGACTATATTTATTTTTAAACGCTTGATTTTCATATACAATGCTCAGGAGACTATGGTAATACCCCCTGCAAGATAAAAGACATTTTGGATGGGGCAAACGGGCTCCCAGACACGTCAGCGCTCAGGAGCCGCGCGGACTATGCAGGTGTATTGGAGGTTATTGTAAGTCTCTTCCAAGCGGTTAAAAATAAGTTAAGTTGACTTTTTAAGCTTTAGCGTTATAAGCCGCGCGGACATTTAAAATGTCTGGTAGGCCGTTAGCTACTTTCAAAGTGTCCGACTGCTTGCAGGCAGTATATTCATAGTCCCCTAAGCGTCATATGTGAAAATCAGCTTTCTGAATGTAAGTTAACTTCAGTAATATTTACTGCAACTTTAGCTCGTGATTGCGCGGAACTGCCCAACTGGACAGGATAACTAATGCCCATTCGCTTATAGTACATACGAGTACTATCTAATCGTATATGCATAAATCATTTGAATTTAACCGAGGTCTGCCGCTTCCAGGATCCCCTTCTAATAGCATTGCTGTATACAGAGATATGTTTATGTTCTATGTTACTTTAACGCTGGAAATTGTTTTGTTTTTAATGTAGGTACGCGACCAGAATACAGTTTATTTTCTTTTTGGGGTTACATTGTTGATTAAGTTAAAGTAATTTCTTGATAATAAAGTAAAAAATAAACATTGCTCTACTACGATTTTCGTAGTCGTTTGAAGTTTACATGGAAGTTGGAAATGTGTGTAAAATTATATTTTACGTACATTTTCAACAAAATTTTGTTAAGCTTGTTTTTCCGCCTTTTCTATTACCTCTATAAACTTTGATACCAAGTTATGTTTACTGCAATAAACTTTATTAAAATTATGTGTAACATAGCTTCATTATAACTAAAGGGGTCGCTCCAAAAAGGAAACTATCGTAGGGCGGAAAGCATAAAAAATAATTGGTTTGTTACTATTAATTACACTCAAAATAACAGATAGACTTTACTTATTTATTTAACTTGACAACCCTAACATGTTTTACTATTGTGGTCTCTTTCATTTTCTATGAATAGAATGAGATAACATGCTTTGTCAATGGTAAGTAGTGTAGAGGGCAGTAAACTAGGGCGCAATAATTATTACCTCCGAGCTGTGGAGCAAACTTGAATAGAATCAAATAAGTCGAGATGTTCAAAGGTGAATGAGAACTCTGTAAACTATAATTAGAAATTAGACCCTTAACAAGATAGTAGAATACACGACTCTAACCATATATTTTGAACTAATATTAAAAGTGACACGCAGAGCAATCAATGCCGCTTTGATGTGTCGTTTTCATCTATATTATATGACTAGCTGTTGTGCGCGATTTCGTCCGCGTGGAATTAAATAATATAGCCTTTGTTACTCGGGTATGATGTAGGTTTCTAATGGTGAAAGAATTTTTGAAATCCTCCCAGTAGTTCTTGAGTTATTTCAATACTAACAAAAATACAAAGTTTCTCTCTTTGTAATATTGGTGTAGATAAAGAGAAAAGATTCGTATTTTTGTATGTATATTGAAATAACTCAAAAACTGGACCGATTTTAAAGCTTTCTTAATTCTTTCACCGTTAGAAAGCTATATTTTCCCCGAGTAACATAGGCAATATTTTTTTTTTAAGCCACGCGGACAAAGTCGAAACTACAGCTAGTATTAGATAAATATAAACATAATTTATAGTAAACCGTACCTTCATGCAGTGCCCCAGCTGCCATTGTATGCAAAGTGTGAAATGCACACGGGCGCCATCCTCGAGGGGTGCCAAGGGACCAAAAAAATGAAGAAATATTTAAGATAAAAGTTCAGTTCTATGCTTTATTTCAATCATCTACCAATTCAAAATCCTTAAGGGGGGCCAAAATCCTTTTTTGCATACAGGCTCCGGTAGCCCTTACGGGATCCTACCTCCATGTATAATATATGAAGATATAACGTTATACTCCATAAAAAGTATAATGCTTTATGTTTTACTGCGCCACCACAAGTTATAGCTTTAGGAAGCTGAGCGATAAAAACGACATTTCACATCCTTCAGTTTAAGACAGCGATCTACTTTTAACTTGATGTATACTCTTGGCAATACATGACCGTAGGGCCTACCCAAAATGTCTTTTAATTGGCGATATCGCTGATGGAATCGACAAAAATGTATAAAACTAACAATGACATGGGTATGTCACGTGTGAGATATCGAACGTCATTGTAAGATCCATAAATTTTTGATTTGCTATCGAATCTCTTTGTAGCGTATTTACTTTGGGTAACTCCTTGGTTTATTATTTCTTATCCACTTTGAACATACGAATTATAAGTTGTAACAATTACTTAATTACACTCATATACGATGTTTAAACGGTACTAAGTCGTTACGTGCCATGTAATCAGAGGGATATTTGTGAATGTGTACATTTACGATTATTTACGTCAATAAATTACAAGAGGGTTCTGATTGTTAAGGAAATGACTACACATTTGCATCGGAGTGATGAGAGAACATTACAAGGCTTGTGTTACCATAAAGCTAAATTACCTCTATAGAATAAAAATAGTCTGCAATCATCTTTACGAAACTGAAAGTTGTCTTTGGTTGCTATTTTTTTTATAAAAGAAGGGGCCAAACGAGTGCTTGGATCTCTGAGATGATCTACGACGCCAATGGACATTTGCAACACTCGAAGAAAAGCATATGCGTTGCCGCCTAATTTAAAAATCGTATTTTTTTAAACTTAATTTTTAATCAAATTATTTAAACTTTCGTGAGACATAAATTACATTATTATTATTATTAGACATCATTATAAACTATGAAAGGGCGGCTATACATTCACACTTTAATTCGATGTCGGCGCCGACTAATTTCGAATGTATCGGGAGTTTTTAGATTACATCAATTTCAATTAAAAAGTCTTGTTATTGTAAAGTTAATATAAAAAATCTCTTTGACTATGTTTATTAGAATATCTATATAAATTCATATAAAGTACTTTTCTATGATATTTCTTACTCATTCTATTTTTTCTAATATTGGATACATGTATTTCTAATTCACTTCTTTTAAACATTCAACGTGTATAGAACGATGATAAATTATTATAAGTAAAAAGCTTTATCGGATACGTTGAATAAAAAGCTTATCGAGTAGAATGTCGTTTGGAGCTTTTATGATAGCTTTTGACGATACGTCCACGTCGTAACGCTCTAACGAGGAAAGATACATTTTATTTTTCTAACAATAATAACTTTCTAGAAAGTATTTAATATTTGAAAATTTGATTGTTCCGGATAACCTTTAAAACTACTCGAATGGTTTATATAAACTAATATTATAAAGAGGAAAATTTTATAATTTTGTATACACTGAAATACGAGTAACTCAAGAACGACTGGGCCGATTTCAAAAATTCTTTCACGATTAGAAAGCTACACTATTCCCGAATAACATTCATTGGATATATTTTTAATTCCACGCGAACGAAGTCACGAACAACAGCTAATAAGCTATAAAAGTTATTGTTTATTTGTATTATTTAAGTATTTTTATAGAGGAATAAATCTGGAGTTTTGCTAGCTTTAATTTACATCTCTTGGATAATTAACATTGAAAGATGTTGGATCCTTAGTATTAATTAAAATGAACTATAACAAAGCTTAATTCTATTTGAATCGAGTTAAAATCCAGTTACAATAACGAGTGAAACAAAAGAGATTTTACTGGATTAATGAGAGTTAGTACTTTACACGTAACTAGTCAAGTTAACGACTTAACTTTCAGCGACGACCATAAAAGAGGTAGAACAGTACTTATTTTAACAGTTTCTTTTGTATAGACTCAATTAGAATAATTTGAAGCTTCACTATTTAAATTCTAAAATATAATTTTAAGTATTAAATGTCTGAATAGGTTGGAAGTGGAATAAAGACCCGAAAAAGGGCACCAAGGCCGACTTTAAAAAGGCGTCCGTGTGAATGCAGGATGTAGTGTATTGACTATGGTCTGGTTGTCTCCTTTATTCCGAAATGAAAACAAAATTAATTAATCCACTTTCTCTTTCTATCAATTCCTTATAAGGAAATGATGGGAAGAGGAAGTGGATTGGCGGGGGAGGTGACGCATAGAAGAGGTATTTTCCTCTTGCTGTGCGTCTCCTCCTCCGAAGATTAAGGATAGGCAGCGCATCTGGTCTAAGGTCGCTTCGGATTTTTTTTGAGAATCCTAGTGGCCACTTGCTCGTTTGCCACTTTGTATTATAAAAATAAATAAACAAAATAATCCCGTATTCGAATTCAGAACGTAATTCAAAACATGGAATAAATAAAACGGCAGTAACTGGCACGTTTCAATAGTAACTTGATCCGCGACTGGAGTATTAGCGGAGCGAGTTCGTTGCATACAAACACCGCTGTTTGTAATGCAATCGAACTTGGATTAGTTAGAGCGGAGCTGTGGAACGCTTACTTGCATCTGTCTATGTAAATTGAGAATGCTAAATGGAAGAAATTGTGATATCTTCTCCACTCTACTTAACTATATTTTAACTACGTAAACAGATGCACTCACGGTGATAACACTGGCTTAACGAGTAAGTGTTTATCCACTTAATATTAGTTTATAGGCCTCAATAAAGTTCTCATTAAGTTTTTTTGGAAAATGGACTAGTGAAAAAAAATCGGTTTCGCTTATGTACTTGGAAAGGTTGTTTTGAATAACCTCGAGAGAATGGTGTGTAATTTCTTTCAGTGGTACCGTGAATTTAACCACATATCGTCCCTCTATGTTTCTTTTAAAAGAACATGTTTCAATACAAGTTATCCGGCGGTGAGATATCTTTTTTTCGTTTTTAAGTACCTGACTGTCGGACCGATTGTTTTTTGTTTTACTCAACGAAGCCCTAACGTGAATGATACTAATTTCCATCTGTTTTGTTTTTTTTTTCAGAAATAATAGTAGATTTTAGTGAATAATTCTTTTATCTAAAGGGTAGGCAACGCATCTGCAATTACAGATGTCTATGGGCAGCGGTCGCTTCGCTATTTCAATGAATCCAGGCGATCACTTGCTCGTTTACCACTTTGTAATATAAAAAAAAACTATTCCAAGTAAGCTTGTGTTAGGATAGGGTTCACGACAATAGTCGAATGTCGGGATTCGAACCCACGACCACGAGATCGACAGTCCAAGCCATTAGATAAGTAATAATTTATTTAGGAAAACTGATTCACGTTTTTAAACTTTGTGCTTTAATTTATATGACAGTTGGCAATATTGCCTTTCGTAAGAAATTAATAAAGGAAATGGAAATCCTACTGTTAAGATTTCCCTTGAGAAATTAAAGACGAACGTTTCTAACAATTATTAAAACAAAAATGGGTGCATTATAAGAATGTAGGAAATGAAAGGATTAAAAATGCGAAAGTAAATGTTAATATACAACAACTTAAATCACGCCTGTAACCCAGAGGGGTAGGCAGAGACAACGGACCTTCTTGAGTAATTCCTCAATTTGACCGGTATAAGTCCGCCTCGGGCGACCCCGTCTGACACTGCTACTCACTTTCGCATCATAAATCTTCTTCGTTAACCTGCATTCATTCATCCTCTCAACATGTCCAAACCACATTCTTCCCTTACAACACTATTCCTAGACTCATTCACACTTGTTAATATAATTAGTTTTATATCCTTGTGGCATAAAAAGCTTCACATTGTACAAGTCTGGCTGAAACATAATTGAACTTTTGCCTTGAATTAAAAAAGGAATTCAATTTATCTGTAAAGAAATAAAAGGATCGCAACTATACAAAGTAATTTAAAAGAATACCCTCTGTCCGAGAGAAAGTTCGAGAAATAAATCTAACAATTGATTATGTTACTGAGAAAAGGATTAAAGTTTCTTAAAACTATAGATTGAATTCTTCCTTACTACGACCAACTTTTTATGTAGTTAGAAAAAATTGTGTATTCAAAATAATGTTATTTTTTAGAAAATACGATATAAGTAATTCTGTTTTTATGTATATGTGTATCAATTTGTCTAGCTAAATAATTACTTTTTATTATAAAAAAAACTACTCTAACAAACGTCCAACTACACTTTGGCATTTATAATATCTGTATGATTGCTTCAAGGACGTTATAGTAAAGAAACTTAGTATGGAAATTCCTTGGATTGCTTATACTCTTGCTTATTTCTTTTTAACCGACTTCCAACAGAAGGAGGTTATTCTATATGCTTCTGTATGCTACTTAGTTTTTGTACTTTGTTAGACAAACTAGGATTTTATTCCACTACGTCACACGTGTTTGATGTTACGTTGCAAAGTAAATTATAAATGATTACGAAAAGCTTTTTGTAAAGTATGGTACATAGTCGCTTCTGAACTCTTACGCTCATTATTCTTTAAACATAATGGAATTAGCTAATGGAGAGGTCCACTAATACTACTCACGTTCTGATTCATTTATAATATGTTTTCCTTTAGGAAAGTTGTAAGAGTCGTGTAAGTTAAAAAATCACGTATTTTTTTACTATTATGTCACCGTTACTCGTTTTTTTACTTTTTTGTTGTCAATTGGAAACAATAATTAATATTGTGAAATATGTGAATACAGTGGTAATAGAGCCCGCTTTAACATCTTCTCACTAATTGTCCGGCTCGCCCGGTGAAATACCACGAGCAAACAGAAGACAGGCGTCAAATGGAAGCTATTACATGTTCAGGCTGACAAGTGCCGGAGGCCTAATTTTAGTTCACTTTCTCTTCCTATTACCCTATAAGGAAATGATGGGAAGGGGACGTGGATTGGCGGGGGAGGGGACACTTAAGATGAGGTAATATCCTCTTGCTGTGCGTCTCCTCCTCCGTAGATTAAGGGTAGGCAACGCATCTGCAATTGCAGTCTATGGTCAGGGGTCGCTTTGGATTTTTCAGCGAATCCTGGTGGCCTTTTGCTCATTTGCCAAATGGCATAATATAAAAAAATAAACATATAATGATGTAAAAAAAAAAACCTGTTTTGATAACGAAAAAAGTTTTTATATTTTTTTCCTATTATTTGGAATATAATTAACATCTGTCCTAAATTATTTGGATACATTAACACGATTTTATTCAACAAAAACTTGCAAATCGGCTTCAAGTTTACGAAACATAAATTACTTTTCCTTTTTCCTGAATATTCTTTTGTTTTAATTACTTGCTTCATTGAACCTTTTGCTGTCGGAGCTTTTAAAATAAAATAGAGTTTCAATTATATCTCGGATTCTTTCTTTAATAAAATAGAGAAAATTAACAATATTTCTTTAAAAAAAGACCTAAGCCTTGTTCCACCAGGATAGTATTTTAGTCGAGTAGCAGCAAGTATCCGAACAAACGATTTACTAACATGCTCTACTAAAATGTTGCTGTTCGGACATGTTTAGCTACTAAATTAATTGCTACTTGACTAAATTACTATCCTAGTGCGTACACGGGTTTAGTGACTGTTAAAAAAACATTTTTGTTCTTTATATGTTGTATATTCGTTTTTTTTTACATCATTTTTGGAAAAACAATTTACAGATAGCATTCATATTTTTGCTTAAATCATTAATTAAAAAAGTTCTAAGTAAAAAAAAATGCTTTCATTCTCTACAATTTTTTTATTTTATCAATTCTGGCAGTTGTTTTTTCCTTTGTGATGAAAAATCAACATGAAAATATTACCTTATTTTAGTGCTCACAGTGTAATTTACATTTTTAAATTAATATATCGTTGAGCAAATTTTGTGGAGCATCAAAAAAATTGATGGAATCACCTATTACGGTGTCATTTCCCCTTGATTAAAGTTTGCTTTGAAGATTTGAATTTAGATTGAATTTTTACCTCGCCTACAAATGTTCGTGACTTGAACGAAATTTAAATATCAAAAGGGATATTAAAAGCTTTTCTATTTTTTTTTGGATTCATCGATTTTTAATTAATGACCACTTAATCTAGCCTAATCGCCTAAAGCCTACAGACTGTGCAGTTAAAGCTCACATGTGTAGACAAAGCTGAGAACTGTTCATTTCGACTGTGCAGTTCAAATTGACGTGTGTAAGTCAGTTAAATCCTTACAATTAAAAAACTAAACGTTTGTAGCCGGCTTTATCCCATTTGAATGACGGGCCTTTTGATTTATTTTGTCAATGAAAATAGGTTACAAATATTTGTTTTACTTTAAATAATGTCCTAATTTACTTAAAAACGTGGTCACTGTATAAAGGAAATGAGGTAATAATATTTTAAAGTATAATGCCATAATATTAACGATTGACTTATATCCATATATATAAAAGAGTACACTGACTCAACTATCAACGCACAGCCTAAACTACTGGGTCTAGAGACTTGAAATTTTGCATAGGGGTTTCTGTTACTACGTAACCGAGCACTAAGAAAGGATTTTACGAAATTCAACCCCTAAGGGTCCGAAAGGGGGGTCCAAAGTTTGTATGGAGAAAAATTATTCCTTTGTCAGAATTGCATGAAAATTGGAATGACTGCTCTTTAGCATATATAAATAAGTTTGAGATTCAAGAATTTTACAAATTTCTACTTTGGGGGGCAAAAAAGGGGGGGTAAAAGTGCGA